>JAOVYU010000056.1:22990834-23004733 GCA_025674565.1 Synodontis membranacea | reverse complement strand
TGCATCGTCCACACTCGGAACTCACTCACAAGACTCCAGCTCCACCCACTCAGAGAGAGAGAGAGAGAGAGAGAGAGAGAGAGAGAGAGAGAGAGAGAGAGAGAGAGCATAAAATTAAAGTATAGTCTTGCAAAAGAAAATGCTAGATCTCAAAAGCATGAGCAGTAGTTAACCCGTGAAGGAGGAACTAGTCACTCCACAAGTTTCACAGGATTTGAGCAAGACTGGAAATAACAATAGACAACAAACTGAGAATCATCTCTAATGTAGCTTTGAGATTTGTCAGTCTGAAACCAATAAACCAAACCAAAGCAACTAAATCTAGAGCACCCTCATACATACCAATCTACCAATCTATGCTTCTGATATCTTTTCACACAAATCAATACAACAGAATAATTAACTTACTCTTATGCATTCAGACAGAAAAGTAGATTCCACAATCAGACAGCCCATACACACTATATTATTGTATTACATCATCTATTATTATTATTATTATTATTATTATTATTATTATTATTATTTAATCCAGTCTTCTAGTTTAAATGGTTAGTTAAGTGGTTATATTTACAGTGTAAAAATCACACATTTCAGAAAGAAACTACTGTCAGTCTAAGGTGTCATAATATGAAAATACCAAGTGATTCACATGAAGATAAATGTGAACTTACTGCCCTTAAAGAATAAATGCATGATTCACTAACCACACAAACATGTAACTTAAAGAGATGAGACGCAATAATCCACCCACGACTGACATCTCAACCAACCAAAACATCAGCTCTAATAAAGATCACAGAATAAGTAATGGAAAAAATAATGGAAAATCTCTGTCTCTGTGTTATACACATTCACTATCTTCTTCAGTATATTCACCTTAAACACTGCTCTATACAGAATTCACTTATCACTACATTGCTGGGAGTTACAGTTTATTAAAGCTATAGCCACATAGATATAAAGGAAATGACAAGTTGTCCACCTGCATTAAGACTTTTCACAAAGATGTATGAACACTAGATTACCTGAGTCTGGCTGCATCAGTTGTCCTCAGGTAGCCATCTTCACTTTTTCTCTCTGTTCCTGTTTGGATTCCAGACTCTCTTCTTATCCCTCCCTCTTCCGTAACACTTTCAAAAGTAACTGGTCTAGCAAGAGAAGCTGGATTCTTTTGTATAGTCTTCCGCATTGCAGTTAAGGTGTGTTCTCCAAAGTTTGTTTTTGGTTTTTTTCTATTCAGGTCTTTTCTGCTGTCTTAATCATTATAACATGAAAATTCTAATTCAGTGCTATTAATTCAAATACAATGTTATTATTATAATTCTTTTTTTTTTTTTCAGTGTAGAAGGTATTTTATTTTGGCTGTAGTTTAATGTCTAGAAAGTTATTGTTTTCCCTGCTCTGAAATGTTGTTAATAAAGTTGCAGGCCAGAATGATTGTATACTGTTTGATCATTTTGGATTTGTAATCCAATGCTGTATATATAACAAGGCGATGTACCAGTTGTTGTGTGAGATCAAATGCTATGGAGTTAACAGGGAATAAAGCACAGGGCTGCAGGAAGCAAGCGCATTTATTTCTGATGTGCTCACTTTCAAAGATGCTGTGTATTTTCTACGCTCTCATCCTAGCTGTTTTTGCTCGGTTTCCTTGATTCTGTGTGTTTTTATTGTCTGTCTTGCTCAGTTTAATCTCATATCTGTGCTGTCATATAAAAAAAACAGTGATCTCCATAATCTCCATAAATGAAACTTTTTGACTTGATTTCACTCTTTTCCATGACTCTACTACAGCTAACTCCTGCACCTGCAAATGTGTGTATTTGTGATTTCACTGATCAAGTGTGTTTGTGTTCGGATTCATTAAGCAAGTAGGTTTGAGTGTAGTTTCACTGACGAGTCGGATGCTGCCCATAGAGTGTGTATTGTGCTCCACCAGGTTTTCCATGCCAGAGACACCACTGTTAATTAGCAAGCCAGAGGTAACAATAGCAAGGAATAAATCCATAAGATGATCTAAGGAAACCTCAAGAGGAAACAAACTAACCAGTGCAAGGCATAAAGTCATTCAGATACTGGTCCACAGCTTCATCTAATGTTAGCATCAAACATCAGCATGGCTGTTTGTGGCACACTGGCTTGTTTTTGTATTTAGAAACCGCTGATCTCATTGGATTTTCATGCCAAACAGTTTCAGTCTCAGGAGTGATGAAGATGAGAATAAGACCAGGTTGCCAATTTAGCCTCAGATTCATGATATTGGCTGGCAAGGCGTGTCTTCAGCTGTTGCAGTCCATTCAGCTCTATTTTGTTCACCATGGCTGTAAAGCATATGTATTTGAGTTACTGGACTTTCTGTCAGCTCAAACCATTCTGGCCATCCTCCCCTAAACTCCTTCATCAACAAGGCATTTTTGGCAATGGAATTGCCATTTGCTCTTTTTTTTGTTTGTTTGTTTTCACACTATTCTATATAGTTCTGAGAGGCTCAGCAGTTTCGGAAATACTGAAACCAGCATGTCTGGCACCAAGCAAAATGCCACAGTCAAAGTCAAAATCACTGAGGTGGCATTTTCCAAATGTTGATTTTTGATATGAACATTAACCGAAGTTTTTGACCCGTATCTGCATGATTTTATGCATTGTGCTGCCACAACATGAAAAAGGATAATTGCATGGATGAGCAGGTGCACAGGTGTTCCTAATAAAGGGCGGATATTGTACACACAGTATACAAGCTTGTTAAAGGATGCTCTGTACGTGAATGTTAGAATAAGAGTGCTTGAAGTTAGAGGAGTTCGAATAAGAGACCTTACTGTAAATAAAGGACTCAGGACAATCATATGATTACAATGTCCAATCCAACAACAGCAGAAGGTACAGGTACAAGTGCAGAAATCTCCAAACAGGAGGAACACCAATGGAAGCTTATCAAGGTCAAGTGTCAGCACTCCTCTCCAACAAACACTTGCCCAAAGAATCCTTTGAAATAACTATATTATGTGCAAACCGGAATGAAAAAAATGTAACTGGAAACCTGATGATTTAGTTAGAAATCAAATTGGTTATACTGTATACAGTATGTTTCAATTAAAACATATACAGTGCTGTGCAAAAGTATTGGGCCACTTCTCATTTCTTAATATTTTGCTTCCAAAGAGCCAGACTTTCTTGTGTTTTTTTTAATGTAGTCTTGAAGAATAGTTCTCCAGGCTTCCTGCATACCTCGATAGAAAAAACATGTTAAAACACTGTCAGTCATGGATTGGCCTCCCCAAAGCCTGGAAATAATTGGAGAAGTGTGGGATCATTTTGACAGAGAACAGAACAAAAGACAGCCAACGTCCAAAGAAGAGCTTTGGAATGTCCTTCAAGAAGCCTGGACAACTATTCCTGAAGACTACTTAAAGAAATTACAAGAACGCTTGCCTAAGAGAATTCAGGCTGTACTGAAAAATAATGATGGTCATACCAAGTACTGACTTTTAAACTTACAATTATACAAACTTTCTTTGTGTACTGCATGTTTGCACATGTTGCACCTATTGTCTCATTTTCCTAGCAAATTACAAAGAAAGGAGGGCTGGCTTAAGACTTTTGCGTATGTGCTAATTAACAATGACAGAATGGTAGAAGGAAGCAGAAAGCATTAAAGTGTGAGACCAATCAGAAAAGGATTAATGTGCCCAATGTGGAATGCAGAGAAACAACATGCCAGTCATAAAACAGAAATGAAGAGTAAACACTGAAGTCTCTGCATTTTCTTAGCATGTTAGTGGTAATATTTCAAATTAACTTTCTGCTATGCCATGACTGGAAATCTTGAGTAGTTCCATATGACAATTTAGATTAATTACCTCGTCTTTGCATGTGGAACACTAAGACACCCACACAGACACCACAATTATCCCCTCAATTTTGGGAAGCTGGTGGCCTCCACATAGAGGACAATACACTGAATACAAGCAGTTTCCCACAAGTAATAAAAATTGGAAAATAGGCTATCTGTTCTGCAAAGTATCAGCAGTGATTTAGCTTGATTCTACCTGGTCCAGGAGTTATGCAGGTCCTGGAAGATGGCCAAGTTTACAACTGACTGTCATCTCTGCCGATCTGATGACGTGTCATAGCCTTGCCTTGTCTAGACTGGTATAATGGAGGCGAGCATGATCTCAATCATGGAGGTGTAGCACTGGGCAAACATTGCCTAAGCTAAATTATGCATATTATGGTTCCACCAGAATTCGTTAGAAGTTACTGTTGGGCCCTGTATAGTTACAGGGAGTGCAGACGGGATGTCTTCTGAGACAAGGAAATGTGTGCATCCTTTCCTTAAGAGATATGACTTAAATGGTTATTTGAAGTAATTCAATAACAAAAAACTAGGTTACAAAAAAAATCTAGGTTAAATGTGTGCCTCATAATAATAATAATAATTATTATTATTATTATTATTATTATTATTATTATTATATACAAGGTTAAAAAAATAATAATTCAGCATTAAAAAAAAAATATAGACATAAAAAAACATTGGCCATACTTTGACTCAAGTTTTTTCTCTTCAGTCTCCAATAAAAGGGACTGATATGTATCTAACAGAAGCATGTTGCCCAGCAATGGGCTAACGTCCAATATAGCATGTATTCCTGCCTCACACAGTGCTCATGAGACATCTTCCATATCAACCATTACCCAGACCAGGATAAAGCAGTTACTGCAGATAAATCATAAAATAATTGATTAAAGGCCATTACTTGGTGTAAAGTAAAGTAAAGAAAAGTAAAATAAAATGAAAGGTTTTTATAAAATAAAAGGTTCCTAAGTTTGAGAATGGCCACTGCTTATTTCTGTTATTATTATTATAATCTGAAATTATCAAAAAGCTCAAAAAGCAGCACTTTTTTAAAGAGAGCTACAGTTTAAACCAAAATTGTGAACTCAAACTCTCCTACATTATATTACTTTCGCCAAAGTATGACATTTAATTTTTAGTCAGCCTTTTCATGTGTTTCATATGATTTTACTATTAAAATGCCAACTACAAAGAAACCCAAAGCAAGACCTCATATAATGCACTTCATACAATGGAATAATATGATTTGCATATTTCATATCCAATTTTATATTATATATTTCATCCATCCATCAATCTATCCATCACCTCTAACATTTATTCATGAGGGTCTCCGTGGAAAGCTTGAGCCAATCCCAGCTGATTTAAGGTGAGAGGTGGGGTACATTCCAGGCAGGTCACCAATCTATCGCAGGGCCATATTTCATATATATTCCTTTGTTGAGCTACAAATGTTACTCCTGAGAAATTAGTGATCCTTACTTTAAACGCTGTTAGGGATAATACTGAGGTTTTACTTTTCATTTCAAGTTGAACAACCAAAGCAGTAACTGAAAGAAATCAACTTTGATGTTGCGTCTTCTAACCTAAAATAACAAAAAACATATAAACTCTAAAAAAAAAAAAAAAAAACCTGCAATTTAAATCTTAATGCTTAAATTTAGATCTTAATATATGTATTAAATGTAATGTACATATAAGAAAGAAATAAACACTTACAAAAGATACATTAAATCACCTTCTTATGTTTGTCCCCCATGAAAACCCTAAAGGTTTAAAACTTTTAAACAAAGGGTTTTCCTTTCAGAAAATGCTCCAGATAAAACCGCTAGATCCATTGACAATGAAAATAGCACTTGTAAAAAAATAAGCTGAATGGTAATGTTACAGAATGTTAACTAGTCTAAAATTCAACAATACATATAAAATCTATTGCATGAATCAACATAACTACAAACATATACACTGACAAACAGTACAAATATATTTCCAAAATGCCCATATATATATATATACACACACGTATATATATTTAGTGTGGTTCTGTATTCTGCAGAGCTGCTCGGCTAAGATTACTAAAATGACCTTAATAGGTAATGGCTTCTTTTTTCTTTAAAATATGTCCAATTTGTAATCTATTATTTATTACACTGTCATAAACTAATATCTTGCCAACATGAGCAGTCTATAACAGTCTCATAGTATCTACATTAAATCCATTAACATTACCTCACCTTAGCAACTCTGCAGGACAACCATAATGCAATTAATTAAGGCTGAAAGTGTTTATGCACCATTGCTTTTGTAATAGTTTTTGCACACGCATAATAGAAATGTTTGAGAATTTCATAATTGCTGTGTATCAATACTTGATTTAATTAGAATGTAAGAATGTGTTTTTGTGCATGTGCGCAGAGTTAGAGTTCAGGCATACTTTTCCTCTATGCTTTCTGCACAAGCAATCAAGTTCATAACCTTCAGTCTGTCCACACAGTCCTGAAGGAGTGAGCGTGGCAGGATGTTTTTCCCTCCACTAGTGCCACTGTCAGCCCAAAACATCAGCATCTGGTACTGGGCATCAGCAAATGCCCGGTTATCTTTCTCTGCTCTGCTGATGTCCTGCTCAGAGACATTCAGGCGACGCACCAGTTCCTTAAAGCGATTGACTGGGACAACTTCCAGCACAAAGTAAATAAACTCATGTGCTACAACAAGAAGAAACAGAATGTGAAAGAGAGGCAAGATGTGAGTGTAATTTAAAAAAAAAAAAAAGAAAAAAAGAAACAAACACACAAGTTACAAAAATGTTAGCTATTGTTAATCACACTGCACCTAGGCAATAACACACACAAACACATACATACTTTTAATCTCTCTGGGAATGCAATCAGGCAGCAAGGAGTCCATCGGAGTTGCTAACAGGCTGCTTTCAGCCTCTTTGTTTTCTATGAATGTATGTGTTTCTATCTGTGGGCAGCAAAAATAAAACAGATCATATACACCAATACCAGGTTAGGCAATATTACAGTTCCACTTATCACAGGCATTTACACCATACTACCTTTGCCACTTGCTTCTCTGGGTCACATGATATAGGTGAAATGCTGTACACAGTCTGGTTCCTTTTCTTCCAGTGTTGAAATCCAGTATTCAAACCACAAAACAAAGCAATCACCGCTAATAGACACACCAACGCCACAAGTATGTACTGTAAAGGATCACCTAGAAATGAAATCATATGCATATTAATGACGATGTAGTTAAGAAAAAAAAAAAACCCTCTGTAATATTCAGACACAAGTCATCTTAGGGGAGATACAACTTTATCATCAATTCAATTAATGACTCAGCTAGTAAGGCATTCAGCACGTTTTGTGACAGGTTGAATTTTCTAGGGAAGGTCCCTGATTATTCATTTTCATTTGTCTTTAAACTGAACTGCCTTTAAGACTGTGACTCATGCCTGCTTTGAATTGAGGGACGCAATAAATTGAATCATTTCCAATGTATTTTGCTGACATAACTACGATTTTATCCTATATTTTTGTACATATTGCAAAGTAAGATTAGAATTTCACCGTTCCTCTCTCTAATACACACAATATACACTTAGACAGGACTTGAGAAGAAGTGTTTGGTACCAGACCTGTTGTAGGAGGGTTACGCTCCGTAGGCATGACAGTTGGGCAGTAGTCACTACAAAGAGAACTGCAGCTGGAAAAGAGCACCAAACATTTTTCAGAAACACTACTCATGGTGTACATCATTGTCATTTTATCTTTTCTACAAGTTTTGGTTCGTTAGCTTCCCCACCTGAAGCTTCAGCGTTACATTTTGACAAGTTTACAAGTTGAGAGCATTTCTACTTTTACTGTACTTCTGACATGATACTACAATATATGTCAAAAAATAATTAAATCTGTACGGAAACACGTCAGTTCATTTCCTGTTCATATCTGGTCGTATCCTATTTTACTGGTATACAATATAGCGAGTGAGTGATATAATGAACATTTAAAGCCAGATGTTTTGAAACTCTACCACTATCTCCATTCAGAATTCCCTCCAAACACCCAAAACACATGCCTATAGGCTAGTACTTCTGAATTGCATTTTGATTTGAAGTTTTTTGTGACTGGCTGGAATTGTTGGTCCATTGGTTTGTTTTATTCATATTTACATGAGTCTGAACCACAGAACCACAGAAACCAGAGGGCTTTTTTTTTTCTGACAGCTACCAGAATATTTCTAAATATGTTTCTAATTATGTTCTGACTTTGTAAATGCTTTAATTAGTAATGATAATATAGTATGCCTAGAAATAAATGAACATGCATGGCTTCAAATTTAAGATGATTCTGAAGACTGTGGTTCAAACACATATGCTTGATAGTAGTGATTACATTACTCTATGGACAAACCATATGCCTTATGGTACAGTAAAAATACTTACTTTGTGCAATCTGCACAGATTCCTTTAGACACACGGTAATGGTTATGTTTACAATCACACACCCTGTTCCTGTCTCCAAAACCTGATTAAAACACGAAATTATCATTTTAAATGAATACAATGAATTAAATGCAACCAACAAATATTCTACACTCAAATAAAGCTGTATGTCTGAGAGTGTATGTGTTATTTAGCCCGCAGCTTCGACCTGCTTCTGAAGCTTCTGCTGTTAAGTCACCTCTATACAGAGTTATACAGGAAAATAAAAGTCATGAATCGAAAGACAGACGGAGGGGGGGACTTACACGGGCTGATCTCTCGCTCACCATGTCCACACTTTCGACAGGGTTCGCATGTCATTGTGATTGCATTTAATTCCTTTTTGTAGTATCCAGCCTGACAGCCACATTGTCTATCTTGTTTATGTGTGCATTCTGCTATCTCAATTTCCTTAGCTGTTGGGATAAGAAAAGAAAAGAAAAAGAAAAGGGAAAAAGGAATGAAAAAAGTCACAGCCACTTATTACGACAAAGCACAAAGGCTGAACAAACATAAAGATAAAATGTAATTACAAGCCGGGTCGCATTCTTTAGCACATGAGAAGCAGTTTGGGTAATGGTTCGTGTGGTCCTGAAATGTCCCTTCGCTGCATTTCACACACTTTGACCTCAGGTCCTTTCCTAAGCACTTCTCTACTAATTTAAATCCTGTACACAGAAGAAGAAACACAGGGGTGTGACAAATTCATTTAAAGAGGGTAAAGTCATTGTGAGAAATTACACCAGGGTAAGAGTTTCTGAATGTATCACAGTTATCATTAATAAATTCTAAGCACCATGACATGTATCATGTATTACGAAACCATCTTCACACATCACAGTTTTTAATGTTGCTTTCGTCATATCGCCCACCTCTCCCTTTGAAGTTAACTCGACAAATAATGACTTCTCATATACACATATATATATATATATATATATATATTTTCCTATAACCTGTCTCACACACAGAGCCACGGTGGAGATTTATAGTTACCTGGTGAACACATATCGCAGCAGAATCCATTATGCTGGTACTCATTCTCCGAACAAGACACCGTGTCATTGCGCCCTTCTGCAGCAATGCGATGCATTAAAAGAGCCTGGGATAAATGAAACAAGAGATGGGTTATGTACACTGCTGTTGCATGAAATTTTTTTTTTAACAAACGGTATATTTTATTCTCATGTCCTTGCATCCCTTCATTTGAGTGTTAAGGCACTTCTTACCAGCAGAAACATAATGCATTGCATCTGTTTCACTTTCCCTGTGTGGTGCCTGCTTTCCATTTTGCTACTTAGTTTCACTCCATTACAACTCTGGGCAGAAGAAGAAGAAGTAGAAGAAGAAAGGGAAAAAAAAAGGATTGAAACTGAACTGTTCGTGATTTATTAGACAAATGTATTTGCATATATGGAAATGGCGTTAGTGAGAAACTCTGCGCAAAGTCTCGACAACTTCCTTTTTCTCCTGAAGGCCTGTGAGACTCAGGATGTCCCGAGGAAATGGTACATTCTATCAATACGCGTCTCTTTAAAAAAATAAATAAATAAATATAAAATGATTTAACTAACTGTCATAAACCCAAAAGTAGCTTTTTTTTTTCCTTGGTTACTTCTATCTCTGACGTTATAACCAAGTCGCGAATAATATAAAACGTCGTCTGTTTTTTTCCACTCTTTTTTAAACTTTCTAAATCACTCCGCCGCCCACAGCTAAGCGATACTGATCTGAAAGTTTCCGAGACTGCGGCTGAGTCGAACTTACGGAACACAGAAGAGTTCACCTGCTCTCATCCGGATCCCACAACGCAAAAAGCCCTGCCGTGGTCATGGGTTTTTGGAGAGTGACAATTGATAATTAAAAGAAAAGAAGAGAAAGAAAGAAAAAAAAAAGAACGCGACTCTGTCTTCCTTCGACGGAGAAAACGGAAGGCAGTCTTTACCGAGAAACTGCGTCACGTGGACGCGTCGCTCGTACTTCTGCTTTAACGTCCCGGATTCAGCCAATGAGCGCCGTGAAATCCGAGTCACCTTCATTCTGCTGAAGTATGTCTCAACACGGGAGTACTGTTACTCTAGGGTTCTGGAGGCGGGGATAAGGATTGTGCTGCTCAACACTTCATAAAACACTACTTTTAATGATTTAAAAAAAAAAAAAAAAAAAAAAAAAAGGTTTTCTTTGTTGTTGTTTGTTTGCTTTTTTTTTTTTGTTTGTTTTAGGAAAGAGAAATCAATGGAGCAGAGTGTGTGAGAGAGAGAAAATAAATAGATAAATAAATAAGACTTGACTGAAAATCTCAAATTGTGGCTGCCGGAGAGCTGAAATGATAAACATGTCAAAGTAAATGTTATTGCGTCACAAAATATAAGAGCCTATCATGCTCCAGTAGGCAAATGTAGGCCATAAAACATAAGTGTGGGGCAGAGGTGTGACCAGAATGTCATGTGTGGGGAGGACAGTTAACTCATTTGGGGGCAGAAAAAAAAATTACCGAGCCCCTGAAGAATACGGATGGGGGGAAAAAAATGTTAACATAACAATAATTAAAGCTATACACGTTGCAGATAGATGATTTTTTTTTTTTTATTATTGCCACCTATATTTTTAGGGATTCTATGAATACAAGACACAAACGGAGCAGCTAGTAAATAGTG
The DNA here is from genome assembly GCA_025674565.1 of Synodontis membranacea. Taxonomy (NCBI): domain Eukaryota; kingdom Metazoa; phylum Chordata; class Actinopteri; order Siluriformes; family Mochokidae; genus Synodontis; species Synodontis membranacea. The sequence continues at coordinate 22,993,725 of JAOVYU010000056.1, read as the reverse complement.
GCAAGTCATGTTTTTTTTTTTTTTTTTTTTTTACAGACAATTTTCTTTGGATGGACAGAGCATACCTCGGGGGCAGGGCTTGTCCCTGGGGGGACATTAAGCCTTTACTGCATCCACCTGTATATGCTGCTTGTTTGTGGGTCTATATTCCCATGCCATAACACTGCCTCCATCATGTTTGACAGATGATTTGGTATGCATTGGATCATGAGCACTTCCTTTCTTTCTCCATACTCTTCTCTTCCCATCATTCTGGTACAACTTAATCTTGGTTTAATCTGTCCAAAGAATCTTGTTCCAGACCTGGGAAGGCTTTTTTTTTTTTCTTTTTTTTTTTCTTTTTTTTTTTAAATGATTTCTAGCAAAGTCTAACCTGGCCTTCTGTTCTTGAGTGTTGCAAGATGGTTTGCATCTTACGGTAAATTTTCTGTATTTATATTTATGAAGGCATCACTTGACTGTTGTCTTTGACAATGATAGGCCTACTCCTCATAAGTGTTCTTGACTTGGCTAGATGTTGTGAAGCAGCTTTTCTTCACCAAAGAATTCTAAAATCATGCACTTTAGTTGCCTTCTGTTGTCTACCAGGCCTTCTGGTTTTTGCTGAGCTTGCCAGTGCATATCTTCTGTTTATCGCTTGACACCTCAATTTCTCATGAAATAACATGGAAACAGGCCACACCTAGACATGAAACTGCTTACTGAATTCAATTAAGTTTAGAGTTTAGATCAGTTTTACTGTCATTGACACAGTGCACAGGTGCAAGGGTAAATGAAAAGAGGAACACATGAGGCATAAATACAGATATGTAGAGAACAAAAAAAGTGTAAACAGTATCCATAAAAACAAAAGACTATCAAGGAATAAGAAACACACAAGAGTACCAATAACACAAGACCACATGAGTGCAAATTTGCACTGAATGAGGAAGTATGTGTTTGAGGTATCTTGAATAGGGCTGTGTAGGTTGCGCTGTAAACATAAAGTGAAACCTAAATCAAACCAAACCAAAATCTAAACATATGGCATCACAGACATAGGGCAGTCATGCATATAGCAGTATTGCAAAATAGTGTCAGTGAGATCTAGGAATAGATGAAGGAGGGGCTGAAGTGGGGAAGTGGGTTTGAAAAGAGTTGATATAGCTCAGTGGTAGCCATGTACAGATGACTACCGTTTGGGGGAAGAAGCTATTTCTGAGCCTGCTAGTGTGGTCTCCAAGACACCTATCTCGTCAAATAAAATTGGTCGTCTAGTACCACCAGCTGCAGGGCTTTGTGGTCTGCTGATGTGCATGTGTAGAAGTTGGTGAAAATTTTGGGAGAAAGGCAAGCGCTTCTCAGCCTTCACAGGAAATGTAAGTGTCTTCTTCGTGAGGGAGCAGGTGCTAGTTGACGAGGAGTTATTAGTCAGTTGTCCAGTTACATTTGAGCCTGTGATTTTCAATTTTATAATATATAAGATAGTAATTTGTCCCCTAAACAGCCACATTGATTTCCTGGGGAAATTGTTTTCCTACACTACTTTTTTTTTGCTAGATTCCTTTGAGTCTTGCTTGGATTGATTACCCAAAATAAAGGGAAGTTATGCACTGGTGCCTGAACAATTATGAAAGCAGAACTAAAATGGAGAGTCAGAAGTTATTGCCAGCATAACCCTGGAACATCCTGCCACTGCACCATAAACAAGTTTGATAATTCCACTTCTTTTTCGAGCAAAGGCAAACAGCTGCTAACTTTGGATCGCATTCTGTAACAGGAAAAGTTTAGATACACTCAATTAAATATAAGCTTTTAATGATTAAATACAGTGTGATTTGTAGTGATGGTTTGGCCAAATATTTGCACACTTTTCACACACGTGATGATGTTAGCATGCATTTGCAATATGTTAAATTAATGATAGCCACTTTTCTTTATAATTCCATATGCTATTTTATACAGCTGTTTTATAGCTGTTCCTTCTGTACATAATAGCTCATGTGAGCTCAGACATATGATGAAGTAACTTCCTGAACGCACAAAAAAGGTCACATCCTGACACAATTTTTTCCACTTCCTCTGTTTGTACTGTGACTAGCAAGTAGAGGGTTAGAATAAAAAAAAAAGAAAGACATGGCAGCTGTAGTTTGGAGCGTTTGCATAACACAGGCTGTTCCTTGCTATACAGAACCCAAATCGTTAGTGGAGTGAGTAAATTGTTCTGTTTTGTACATTATACATTATTTTCATTTTTATATTTTGGTTGATTATAAGTTGCTCAAAATATTAGCAATTTTATGTTTTAGGCTTTCTTAATGAAACAAGTAAAATGAGATTTGTATATGACCAAAGCAGGAGGCAAAGTGTTTTTACCTTGTTTTTCTGATTATTAATAGCTTTAAATGGTCTACTATGAGCTACTGTATACCTTATGGCATTCGAAAAGGAAAATTGTAAATGTTAAAGCTCTTTACAATTGAAAATTGACCAGAGGTGAACAGCTTTCACACTGCATTAATTAGGGGCCCCCACCACCCACCAGTCCCAAACCCTGCATCCAAACCTTATTCTGAAGCCTGTACTATATTGTTCTCGAAGAGTATACCGATGGTGGAGGCATATTACACACTTAACATTAAAAAATGTAAAAAATAAATAAATAAATAAATAAAGTAACCTTAACCTGAAGTAATGCACAAAAACATGACTAAGCAGTTGTGTGTGGGGAGGAGTTTAAGACTGTCCCCACTAGGATAAGAATATCTGACCTGAGACATTTGGCTGATTCCCATGAGGAAATCTTCTTGGGTTTTTGGTTTTGTTTTGTTGTCTTTGTGTTTTATTGCAACGTTTATTAAAAAAAAATAAAAGAACCAAAAGGTGTGTGTGTGTGTGTGTGTGTGTGTGTG
>JAOVYU010000056.1:22968126-22981489 GCA_025674565.1 Synodontis membranacea | reverse complement strand
CCCCCCCCCCCCCCCCCTTTTTTTTTAAAGCTTACTGTCTACATTTTTAGGATTTTGGATTTAGGATTATTTTTGTTTAATATTGTTATAACTATATTGTGGATAGTTGTTTTCATTAGATCTATGTGTGATTGTTAGGTGTTGGCCCAAGCAAAGGAAGTTTAGTACAATCCCATAGGCAATTTAAACACCATGTGGCCAGCTTTGAAATTGCAAAAATGTATTTAGGGGCCAAGCATGAAAGTTGAGTAGGTATACTGTTGTAGTCGTATGTTTCCTTCTTCTTCTTCTTCTTCTTCTACTACTACTACTCATAATAATAATAAGAAGAAAAATCATCATAATAATATTTCCATATGGGAGTCTGTGGCAGCCGGCAGAAAACTTGGTACACTTTTTGTGAAATTTGACAAAGCAATTTTGTTGTACACCACTCAAGCACTCTAGTGCCACAAACAGGGCAGAGTTTGACATACATTTGCAGTGATAACTCCGCACGTCATCATAAAATATAATAGAACATCATAGAAATGTCAGTTCCCCTGTCCTCTGATTCTTTAGGTTACGCCAAGTTCAAGCTTCTTCCTACAAATCTGTCCAGTAAATATGAAAAGATGTTTTGTAGTGAAATCTATAATCAGGATGTGAGGGCATATCTTAGCAATGGTGTGATGTATTCAGGCCAAAAGTTGCACAAGAATGGCCCATCACCCCAGGGACTCCAAGAAGTATTGTCTAAATTCTACTCTAAGGGCACTATAAGTCACAATTTAATAAAACTGCTCAGAATCTTTGAACTGCTCAATATCAACATCAAATCATGATTCTCCTTTCTGTTAATTCCCTCAAAGGTGTTGATTTTTCATATGCAGGATGGTCCATCCATACAGTGCAAATGAACTTGAGAGCAACGTCACCACACTGGCAGTGAGGTCATTAGCAATACTTTTTTTTTGTACTGACAACAAACTTTGCATATATTTTTAGCAGTTTGACCTAATGTTAACAAACAAACTTTGAGTTAATTTGCAACTTGGGAGTGCTACTGAAATTTGGTATGGCTAGCAAATTTAGTATATCTCCTTGGAATATACATAAAGTTTTCCTTGTACTAAGATACTCATGTCCAAGACATACAAATAATGAAATCATTATTTAAAATAAATACAATGGAAGGAAAAAGAACAGAAAATTCCACGTTTCAGGCTGGAACACTGCTGTGTGCCATATTACAAGGAAGTACCTGAAAATTTGCAGCTTGATAAATCTGTGCTTTATCTCATTGGTGGTCTTTAACCATCTGAATTGTTATAGTAACAGAATCCATGATGTACTCTATATTCACCAGTTCAGAAAATTGATACTAATGTGTTCAGTACTTTATTAGTATCCAAATCATTGTCAGTTAGGCTTTCTAGAATGTTATCCATTGTAAAATAGAGCAAAAACTGGAATGCTATTATCCCTAGATCCTGCTTGTTAGCTGTTTAGAGATGCGGATGTGTACTGTACTATATTGATATATTCTATAACATTATTTTATAATATTATATTCTAAGCACCATTGATTATATTACATTATATTAGGTTATCTGCACTGTATAGTGAATTTTGTTTGTGTGTGTTTTTTGCTTGTTTTTTTTTTTTGTTTGTTTTTTTGCTGTTGGGAAAAATTATAAGAAATAATAAAAATTTTAAATTGTTCATTTCAAAATTAGTATTTTGGATAAAGCATGTAAATGTTTATTAATTTCTACTTTGTGAAATGAAAATAGCATCTTGATTTCTTTTTAGGAATATATATAATTGCATACAGTACTTAGAGCTTGGCATGTAACGATATATCATGCACTGATAAATACGCGATATATATATATAAAAATTTACAATACAAATTTTTGAGGATTCATATCAATAATAATAATAATAATAATAATAATAATAATAATAATAATATCATAATAATGCTAATAATATCAATAAAAACAATGAACTGTGAAAAATATCGTTTTTCCTAGCTGTAATTGCGTTATTTCGACAGCAGAGGGTAATAATAAACAATAGTGGAAATGCACACATGAAAACACAAAAAAAAAAGGTCTAAAGAGATTACAAACAGATTCACACAAAAAGCAGACCTATCTGATTACAGACTGCAAAAAGCTAAAGAAAAGATAAGCAACTGGATGGTTGTTTTATGTGTAAGCTTTTTACATTTTTAAGAAATTGCTTTTTTGGTAATCATTTTCTTTCAATTTTTTTTCTTTTTTTGAAAAAAAAAAAGTGAAAAATTTGAACAGTGAACTCAATATCAGGAACTGAATCCATAAATTGGGAGAATTCTGCACTTAGAGCAGCTTACGTGAAGTAATGAAGAATGTTCATGTTTAATAAAACATGGAGGGAATAAAAGACTTACCAAAGTCATTTTTGTGGTGAATCTGTGAAGCATGTGTCTGAGGTTTTCACAGTTTCTTTATGTGGTCCATGAACTTAGTTGCTTATAAAGTATAGATGACACAGATTTTGGTTTTGCCTTTGGCAAGTAAAAACCCTCCTTTCTCATATAAGAAAAAAATAGGAAGTGCATAAATTTAGAATTTATGGCACAATTGTCTTCTTTTTTTTTTAATTATACACATTTACAGAGGTACACAGAAAAAAATAAGATTTAAAATAACTTAGAATTAATTATCATGTGCAAATTCTTCCTAATTTTGAATGCAGTCACTAAATCTATACATTTCTAATAAGCTGAAATACTTAAAAACTGTCTGACAGTAAGTATAAGTACAGTATAAGTCTATGTGCATTGCATGCAGATATTTTTATCCAGGCCGTTTGGAGCGTTCCATTCCATCTTCATTGATGAACAGTGTCCCATTACACATGCTTACACGCAAAAACATGTTTTCCCAAACATAAATACAATTGCCTTTATTCCAAGATCTCCAGGTTAGAGTTAGATCATTTTGTCTTTTTTTTTTTTTTTTTTTTGCCTCAAAGGCGCTCACACCTCAACCAGGAAGAAGACTCAGGCTTCAGACAATCCACAACCCAGGGGCAAAGTTATGATGCACCGTAAACAAAACAAAACAAAAAAACAGTAAACAAAAAAGTATTTATATCCATCACAATCCTTCTTCTTTTGACATGTGGCACTCCTTTCCTTGTTCTTGAGAGGGGAAAGAGATATAACTGATGTCGCTGTCCCTTTCCTCAGTGGACAGAGGAATTGTAGGAGAGGGAGGACCATGCATCTCACTATTGTTTAAAGGCTTCTGTCGGACAGCTTCTTCATCCTTTTCTCCTAGATCCAGTCCAAATTGGTTCAGCAAACTCACAATCACTGTACCTGCACCATATATGTGGAGAGGACCTGAAAGAGGCAGATTGTAGACATAGTCTAAAGAGGCTGAACTGTCATACTTATCAATTTGGCTTTCTTCAAGAATTATATCAACAAATCGATTTTAGACTTAATGTTTAAATATTCAATATTATGTACAAAAAAAATATATATTGTATATATATTGATTCTCTCCAAGCAATTAGTATTCTCTATATTTTTGACTTATTTTCAGAGTCCTTACTAAACATGAAGGTAAATTGTTAGATCTTTCTTTATTGCATGCTACATGACATTATACACAGAAAGATAAGGACCATTCCTAAAAACATGGCTGAAGTTGTTACCTTGGTGTTTAACACTAGAATAGACAACACAACCCTAAACAATAAAAGGTTATTTTAACCAGTGGAGGATTTATTGTATTGCTGAAAAATTTAATAAATGGAAAAAGAGGGAAAAATTCTTCATTTAGACTCCTGACTTTTACAGTTTTGTGTATTATCTTGGCCTAACAAATTAACTAATAAATTGTCATACACAATTATTAATGTACATTACAGTCCCCTCCAAAAGCATTTGTAATGGCAAGGCCAGTTATCTTGTTGTTATTATACACTGAAGACATTTTGTTTTAAGTCCAAAGGGTGAATATGAGATGATAGATCAGACTTTCAGCTGTACCTGGTATTTACATTTAGACGTTGTTAAAAATAAATAAATAAATAAATAAATGGCACCTTTTGTATGAAATCACCCATTTTTCAAACAAAAAATATTAAAAAAAAATATTGTAATATGTGACTGACAGGTGTTTCTTTTTGCCCAGATGTGCCATGTTAAATTGATTTTTTTTTTTTTTTTAAATAATTAATAGCTCTGAATGTCTACTCTTGGTTTGAGCCCTGGATTTCACCTATGAACATGGCATTTTTTGTTAAAAGGATAAACCAATATGAAGACCAGAAAGCTATCCATGGGAGAAAAGCAAGCCATTTTGAAGCTGAGAAAAAAAGAAAAAAAAATCGCATCAGTCAAAGCCAATACAAGTATGTGGAATGTGCTTAAAAAGGAAGAAACCACTGGTGTATCAACAACCAGACATCAAAGAGGTCAGCCAAGGAAAACAGCACTTGGTGACAGAAACGTGAGAGCTCTGAAGAAAAACCCAAATACAACAGTGACATCATCAACAACCTCCACAGGGCAGGGGTGAAGGTCTCAAAACCACCATTCAAGGGAGACTTTTTGAGCGCAGAAATTTAGAGGCCATGCCAAAAGATACAAACAACTCAATAGCGATAAGAATCAGAAGACCAGACTGGAATTCACAAAAAAATACAGAGATATCGTGGCTTGGGCTTGCATGGCTGCTTTCGGACCAGGTGCAATAATCTATATTGATGATGTAAATCAGGATTGGAAGCAGCAGAATGAATTCAGACATCTACAGAAACATTTTGTCAGCCAATTTAAAGAGAAATCGTCCAAACTATTTCATATTGTTCCAAAAACAATAACCCAAAACACAATGTCAACACAACAAAGGTCAAGAACAATTGTTCTTAACACATCCAGATATAAAAATCATGAAATTACACCTGAATTCTTTTGATCTCAAACCAAAATGTCTTCCGTGTATACAACAAAAGAATTGACCTTGCTGTATGCTTCTGCCATTTAAAATGCACAATTTTACAATTGTAGCTGCTGTAGCAACTTCTTTTTAATTGTACATGATTTCATTGAATATAAGACTAAAAAAGAATGTGTATGCATTTAACCATGTGAATCATCTTTGGGACACTTGTCTGAATTACGAAAGATTTGAAACGGTGCAAATAGCCTACCTAGATTCCCAGAAGCCGGTAGAGGCTGCTCTCTGCTGGCTGCCTGAGGAGTGGGACAGTCTGTGTTAGTAGTGCTAGGTGTTTGTGTGTGTGTCTCCTGGGCATGGAGCGGTTTGATCGGCTTGTTTATTTCAGAAGATATGGCTTTACTGTCCTCCTGTAACCATTATTGGAAGAATCATACAAATGCACACCAACATACTGATGTATAAATTATCAATATTCATTAGAGGAAATTATATAAATATGAAATCATATCAAATTTCTTCCAGTGAATATTGATGATATAAAAGTTGGTACGTTCTGGATTTTTTTTTGCATATAATGTTTCTTTACGTATGTCCAAAAAATGGGTGCTCATGAATAGAGCCATACCTTGTGCTTCCGTACTGAGCATTGCTTTAAACCTGGTGGAGGACAGGATAATGATAATGCTGATAAAAAATAATACTAATAATACTAATAGGAAGAAGAAGAAGAAGAAGAAGAGAAAAAAATGTGTGTATGCATGCATTTAGGTATATGTATGTGAACTTACGTTTTTTTAAGCAGCCTATTTTTCTTTGTTTGTAGAACAAAAATGTGATGATGATGATGAATAAAATACACAGAACTATAAACAGTAGGTGTAACTGCGGCACTGTACCTGTTATAAAGAGGAGAGAACTGTGTGATCATACAACACCAGATGTATCTTCAAAAATATATCTTATCATTCGGTCTCATTATTGCACAAAGCATTTCAGCATTTCACATGATTTTTTAAGTAAGGAAGTTAGTTCTGACCCTGTGAGTTCTTATCTTGAAAAGCAGTGGAAAAGTGAGTGCGTGGGGTCCGTGTTGAGGAGTTCAAGGTGGAGACAGTCTGTGCGGTGGTGTGAGATAAGGTCTGTGTAGGTGGAGGAGAGGTGGTCTGCGCAGATGGCTGTTGCACACAACTGGAGCACTGTCCTGTGTACTGATCCCTCTTATTGCAAATATACCCTTCAATGCACTTACAAACCACATCAGCTGTACTGTTGCATGGACTCACCACCTGCATGTGCACCTCTAGCACATTCCCACACACACACATACACACACACCCGTACAGACACGAGGGGTGTGAGAGAGAGAGAGAGAGAGAGAGAGAGAGAGAGAGAGAGAGAGAGAGAGAGAGAGATGAATGCAGGTAGATATGTAAGTCTTTCCACATATTAACCTTTGCATCTTAGGCACAGGGCATTGCTATGTCTTACTGAATGTTCTTATGCAGCATGACATTTTTTCTCAACAGTTATAAAATTGACAGCAGTACCTGCTCGGCAGTCCATAAAGCAGTCATGGCAGCTGCTCTCTTTGTTATTCTTATTGGTGAAGGTTTGAGAAGGACAAAGTGAACACCTGGTACATGACTGCATGTATGTTCCTGCAGGGTGAGGAAGAACCGAGGAGAAGAAAGAAGAGATAAGAACATGCAGAGAGGTTACTGGATGTGGTGTGCAACCTCACCCGCATACATACATACACCACACAGGTGATCAGAGCTGCTTGGCTGAAATAGGGCCAAGGAGTTCTAATCTGCAGACACCGTCTAAATGAAGGGCAGTCAGTGTATATGTGCATGCATAATGTACACGTACAACAGAAAATAACCGAAGTCATATAATATACACAGACTGCGTGTTGGCGAAGGGTGGTTGGAGTATGGGGGAGTGAGTGTGAGTGTGTGGCAGACAGGTTTGTGCTGACAGAAGAGAGACAAGAACAGCAAAACAGGACGTTTAGCGCACACAGAGATAAACCAAGCAGTGTTCTAGTGAAGGAAGTGGTTTTGATGATGTGTCAGGCCATACTATTTCCCATCAGAGACGGAAATGGGGGGGCAGGTGCACATCTCACGAATGCTTGTAAACCACAAAAGTACTGTCATAATACTACCTGATGTGCATAAATCATGGAGCTCCAAGACTAAAACTAAACGACAAATAATTTTTACATAGATTATAAAGGTTAAAAATAATGCTAAGAAGTATGTGTGTCATAAGTGAGTCGAAGAGTGTGAGACAAACTATTAGACTAAAGCACTACACACACTCAGGTGTTGCTCTCTCACCTGCAGGACACTCTTTGCAAGAATCTGCTGCCCTGCGACGTCGTGTTTCAGCTTCCTGCTCAGTGCAAGCAAAGGGAAACGCACGAATGCTAAATTAAATTCATGCATGAGAGCCTATATAATATATGCATAGAGACCTTACAGAAGATTTAAAGTGTTTTTTTTTTTACAAGTGACACTTAAAAGAGTGACAGCAGATCGTGTCACTTTCGAAATGAGCTTATTTGGTTGTTAGTAGATTCAAGTCAGTTTAACATTTAGTACAGTATGTTATTAAAACAATAATGAATTTACCAGAGGAAGGCTGGAGGTCAGACCACTCATTAGAATCAATATGACAACACATTGCACCTTCACTGACATCTACAATCACATAGTGAGTATAAGCTCAAGCTTGAACATCAGAATATTATAAAACAGCATGAACATAATTCACTATAATAGTCATAATTAAACAGTAGAGGCCCATTAAACACATAAAAAAAAGAAATCCTTATGCAAACATGGCAAATATTAAAGAACTGAAATTACTGACACTTTCTGTTTCTAAAACCAGTAAGTTCTGCCAACACTATAGAAAATGATCAGGTTTAAATCGTTTTAAAGACATAGTATTAATAAGAAAGGATTATAAAAAGGTGCAACTGTACCTGGCTGGACACATTTTTATGGAGACAAAGTTTATTAATCTAATTGCTAAGTAAGTATTTTTGTGACTCAGTTAAGAAGCAGAATCGTTATTAAATAGTTTTGTATAAATCTGGACAGAGTTCTGATTGAACTAATAGACATTTCCTCTTAGCTAAACTGGTCCTTGCTTTCAAAGGCTCTTAGAGTAAGGACAGTATACAGTATCTTGCAGAGATGGAAATTAAGGCAGTGTGAGATCAACGTTAAAAGTAAATAAGAGAATAATAAAATAGTGAATAGATCCAGTACCTTGCACTCAGTGCTGTCCTGACCTCCTCCAAGAATTGTTTTCACTCTTTTGTTTCTCTTGTCTTTGTGAGTCTTGCCCTTCTCTTAGCTCATTGTTTCCTCCTCTGATGTCTTCTTGTCATTCTCCTCCCTTTTCCCCCCTACTTTTCTTCAAGCTACAAGATGTACTCCAGTGAAAACGTACAACTACGCACTCCGAAAAGAATCAAATTGCATCATCACACACTAATTACATCACACATCGTACTAATTTGATCTTTTCTATATTTATGTGATGCAGAAAAAAAAAAGGTGTTACCCTAGTGTAGACCTAGTGTTAGGCCTATTAAATAGTACAGAGTGAGGAATATCATATACATACAGTACATGCACGTGTAACATATTGAAGCAAAACTTGTGCATACACTTTTCTTTCAAAAACATCTCTTTTGCAAGAACATCTGGTTCACTCGTACAGTGCATTGTTCAATTGTTCATGGTTTACTTGTACGTTACACACTCTCTCCAATGCTGTGCTGTATTTCCACTTGAACATCAAATGGTTTGCGATAGAAAAGGTCAGATTTAGCTCATCTGTACTGATCACACTACTTTTTCCAGTTGTACTTCATTGTGTATATGTGTGTGTGAAATAGAGACCTGCCACAAAAGAGGAAAAGGCAAAATGAATCAAACTGTGACATGAAAACTCCATTCTGTTGAGCAGTATTTTTATTTTTATTTTTCAAGTCTTTATAAAGCTCCAGTCTTTCAGCACTCATTAAAGCATGTTTCATTCACGGCAACGAGTCCACCCTTCCTGTCAAAAGATTTATTTAAATTGAGCAAATCTTTGCCCTGTGGTTCGGCTGTACAACACCTACCTTTTGCCGTCCCTTTAAATATCATAGTCAGGTGTACTATCAGAATAAATATTCTTCTGACAGAGATAGTGGACTCGCATGAATAATCATCAGGTTTATACTACATATCGTTACTGATTTCCTCTAGGTTATAACATCATAGCAGTCATACCAACATTTTTGAATTAGCAGTCTTATTTTTCCTTTGCCTTTTGCTTGATTTTTCTGTTATATGTTTTTACACTTTGGAGAACACACCCTTAGGAAATTACTTCTTGTTTCTGAAAAGTACCTGATACTTCTAAAACTGGTTTAGATTCTGTACTAGTATGAAACACAATGTCCGCATTTACAACAAAGATTTGCACGGGAATTTGGCTAGTGACATTCAGGATCATAAAATAACCAAATGGCTTTCAAATTTCAGTAAACAACAAGTAAGTTCCTGGGGAAGAATGCTTTCACACAGCAGAGCAAATCAGAACACACGCACACACGCAACACACGCAACACACGCACACACACGCGCGCGCGCGCACACACACGCACGCACGCACGCACACGCACGCACACACACGCACACACACACACACACACACACACACAGAGAGAAAGAAAAAGAGAGAAACACAATTAGAGGCAACAAATAAATTACAAGGGAAAAGAGGGGAGTTTTCAAATAAAATGAGAGTCATACTTCTCTTTTTGTTTGACTATTAAGGTATTAAACATCTAAAAAGCACAAGATTGCAAGTCAGACATCTGCAAACCCATAAAAAGGAGATGCCTGAAACCTTTACTCAAATTAGAACATCTTTATACATTAAAAACAACTTTAAACAGGACAGGAACAGGGACTAGATGAATCTGCTTTTAAAAGAAAGTGATGACTTAAAACAAGAGTGAAAACAGAACCAGACAAGAGGACAGACGCTGAAAATGGACAAAAAACATGTTTTGGAGACGAAGCAAATCTTAACAGGCTTTAAACCCACTGCACTGTCAGTTACATTACATTAAGAGCCATTCGCACTTATTTTATTGCACAGTACTCATATAGCTTACATACAGATATTACAGATTTTTACTCTTTGCCTTAATAAAGCAAGTATTTACAAGAAGCACCATGTATGGAAGCACTGGGTCCTGACTTTCTCTACTGCTCTTTTGCCTGTCGCTCAATTCACATTTGGCACATTTCTTATTTCGGCTACTTTAAGGTCCGCAGGAGTGTATGTTTGAGCTCTAAGGTGGCTCAGATCATTGCCTCCATCATTTTATGTTTTTTTTTTTTTTTTTTTTAATCCATCTACAGTCGTCACCCTGCCATCCGGCACTTTACTGTTCCAGAACATCTGTGAGTAACACTGATATAAATATAGCCATCCTGGTGTCATTATTTCAGTCGGAACATGTGAAACCAAAATCAATCATGCTGTATCCCTTTCTGCGTTTTAGTTCTACAAACTTTAATTCTGTTTCAATTCCTTATTAGTGCAGAAGACTCCAGTACAAAACATGCATACACCCACACATCACAGGCGATCATTTCCTTTAGCGGTACACTATATGTCAATTTAGACATTATGAGTCATATATACATCACATAATAGCTTCATATGGAAACTTGTGTCTTTCAAAGTGCGTAATGTCTGATATTCTGGGTAAATTTTAGGAGGATGTAATAATAGTTTACATAGCTATTTTAGCACTGTACTGAGATCAGTATGGTTTCAGCCTTTACTCCAATTCACTCAAGGAGATTTAGTCGAATGACATGTAGACGGATGAGGTATAAGTTACTTTGCTGGTGTTGAAAATGCTTGATTTGATTGACCAGCCTTACTGTGTATGAAATGATTTTTTTTTATTTATTTTTTTTATTTGCCAAAGCTTTTTGTATGAGGTGATGCCCTCAGAGCGGAGCTAAACTAATATGCAGATTTAAAAGATGACTCCAAGATCACACAAATTATTTTCTTCCAAGAGTTTTAACAGCCGAAAGCAGGCCAGCCTTTATACCGGTGACAGAAAAATGTTCTCGTTAATGCTCGACCACGGGTTTGTTTTTCAGTTCAAAAAAATGGCGCGTGAGTGGAGAGTAGTGACAGACGGTGAACTTTAGTGGTCACAACCACAGTGCACGACACAGAGCTACGATCATATGGATGCCAGCAGGACTAATTGTGTACATTTTCTATTACAGCAAACACGAGCATGACGTATTTAACAGGTGAGGTACGCATGAGGCCAGTTGAATAGAGAGCAAAAGAAATTCCCAAGTTAGATCCAGAACTCGCAGACAGTGCTGCAAGATAACTGTGTCCTATAATGACAAGATTTATATTACTTTAAATATTATCCATTTACATATCTAGCAAATGTCGACCACTATACGGGTCCTGAAGTTGTCGGGTCTGTCGGTCTCAATTCCTATTACAGGGGTCAGTCAATGTCAGTCACATTTTACAACAATAAATTCACGTGACTCTTATGAGGTAATGTTGATTGCATTTGGCCCCTGATTTTTTTTATTTTTTTAAAATAATTAGTGGTCTAAAAGTCTAAGTAGTCTACTCACTGGGAAAAGCATGAGTTTAGCAGTGTTGCACCAGAACCTGTAGATTAAATATGGCTTAGGTTTAACAGTGAGATAAGAGAAGCTTCACAACTTTTTTTTTTTCTTTAGCAAGTTGTTCATTATTATCTTCCTCCCTCTAAAGTCTTCTCTGCTCCTGTACCATCGTTCGCTTCTACTCCTCCACCAGGGCCAGGACACGGGGAATGACTGAAAGCAGCGACAAAACGGAGAAGGACAAACGGAGTCAAAGGTCAGCATGTGAATAAAATATATATATAATGACTGTCAGCACTAACTAAGAGTTAAATTAAGCAGAATAAATTGAAATTTTAAACAAACAGGCAAGCAAACTTGCATTCAAATGTTAGACTTTTTTCAAGCACCTTATTATTTTTATACAAAAGGCTACGTATCTATTACAGCTTAAGTATATCACTAACCCTAATTTTCCACAAATGCTAATTTCTTACTCCGTTAATTTTGGGGAAAAAAAAACCATTTGCTATTTGTTATCTGCTTGCCACTGTGTAGTCTTTCTTTCCTTTCTTGTAGGCCTTGTAGTAATAATTTACACTGGAAATTACCTGAGCCCTGTGATATATTTTCCTATGAAAATATATAACACTACCGAGTGACTGGTTAGTCCGTACACTTACAAATACACCCCTCAATAACTGAATTACATTTATGGAATCCTCAAGGTGTTGCCTATCTATCTGCAAAAGAGAAATATTCATATCATATTCAAAAGAAGCAAGGCTTACCCTAGTAAATTAACAGTTAAAACTATTTTAATTCACACGATTGGTGATTTGGGAAAGCACGCTTGGTCACTTGGACACATAATTTCACTGGTTTGACTTCTTACTTTCATCCACACTGGCTCTTGTTAAATGTAATTTATTTGTAGTATACATATTTACGGTATTACTAAATGAAATTTCAATAACAGGAATTTCAAAACTTTTCCAAAATCATTATTAGCGTATTAAAATGTTGTCTTAAATCACATTCTTTAAATATTTAAAGAATATTTAATCGTTAAATATTTTGCCGAATTCATACCCAATCTTTTCGAAAGTCGAACGGATTAAGTAGGAATCGCAGTCAAGAAACATTAAAAGGTAAGTAGAACGTTTTGACATATTTATTGCAGAAGCAGCAAAACGCAGGAATTAAAATAATAAAGAACAAAGGTATTTTCACAGCATGACTAGTCTCACTCTCAGTTGTTCCACTCGGTGCTCACAGAACATCTGATATCGTTAGTACATTTAGTCGGCCACAAGTTTCACAGTCTTAAAGGTTAAAATCTGACAGGCACACAGGAGTGTATACTACTGGTTTCTGGTATAAAAAAAAAAAAAAAAAAAAAAAAAAAACACTAAAATGTACTAAAATCTTTTGTCTGGAACAATAGTGAGTAGATGGATTTGCTCGGCCATTGTAATATCATATAGATTGTCTATGAAAAAGTAGTTTATCCCTGGATCAAAAAAGGATCAAACTCTCTGGTGAATGTTACAAATCTGGCTTGAAAGACTACTGAGTGATTTTACTACTGACTGTAGAAACATGCATAGGTAGGCAGTAGGGGGCAGTAAACACCTAAAGTGTGGAGCAGGAAGCCATCTTAGAAGATGATTTCTAGGATTGAGTAATAGTTCCTCATGCGGGCTGGCAAAACAAGGCATGCCTTGGTTATTA
>JAOVYU010000056.1:22948483-22959563 GCA_025674565.1 Synodontis membranacea | reverse complement strand
TGCCAGGACAGATCCTAGAAGGATCACAAGATGTAAACAATATGCCGTATTGCAATTACACTGCCAGATGTTGTGAGCGTGATTGCGATGTGCCTCACTACTAACAGCAGACCACCGATACTTGGACAAGACTAGCTTATATATGATGGATCACGATTTATCAAAATATCCTTAGAACTCTTACCTGGATCATGTGATTTTTGTTTGCGCGTGTGAAATGAACATCCTGAACTTTTAAGGATGTTTAAACCCTTTACAGAAAAAAATCACACGAGCGTCACATGTACAATTTACACGTCTTTAAGATACTTCATATATGTCATGCATTTGTATGTGTGTGCAATTTCAGGACAAAAAAAAAACATGCACCTTCACATTTTTACCCCCCACCTTTTTTACATCTCAAAGCATATTAAGCAAAAAGTTTAATAAAACATGCAGTTACAAGAGTCGGGAACAACCTGATATCCTAACATCCTGTGTGCATGGTATTATCAGTGTGAATATTGTGGATCAACCTTCTTAACCACACTGCCCCTCAAAATTCCCCATTTCTTTCGTCCTGGTGCCAGGAGGAATTTTTGATAAACAGGAAACTGACTCTTTCATGACCCTCTGACGGCAACTACCATGATGATTTTAGTGCTAACAGCTGCCTGTATCCATGAAAAAATAATCTGAGGCTTGGTTTAACAACTCCGTTGTGCCATAATAGTTTTGGATTGTCCTGGAGTGCAAGGGAAATGATTTACACAAGGGCGTTTTCACAATTGCAGGCTCGCGAGACCCAACATGCTCCGTTCGCACATAAGATTTCAACATCATGGAGTGATGAATCTGTACACACTTGTCCACCTTGGCCTTTTCACTGATCCTGTGCTCAGCTTCTTTATTGTCCAAACAGGAAAAAAAATGGCAACTGCGGAAAGTTTAGTCAGATCTGTTCATCCTCAGCACCAGGAGCGTGGACAGCGCCCGTCTCAGACAAACTCAAAGGGCGTCCATACTGGGCATGTCATTACTTAGGCCTGGCTATTTCATTCACCATGCAGTGCACTCAGCTGGGGAACCTGAGAGTTATTTGACCTGCAGTCTGGGACAGCACGTCTGTGTTTTCTGCTGAGCTCAGTGTTGCCCGGGACTCTGCAGTGTTTAGTGACACAGGAGGGGCAGATCACAAGCATCACTCATAAACCCCGCAGTTTCTTTTCCCAGGCAACACCAGGACAAGGCATGGTTCTCTGTTGATGGAAAATCACATAAACACATGCATACTATCAAATCATCAAATCAACTAAACACTGACATTCACCTTCGTTTGTATTCATCCCTCTCGCGTTTCACTTTGGCCAGCACGTTGTACAGGGCTCTGATCTCCGGGGTGATGGTGTCGATCTGCACTCCGACTCCGTCTGGGTGAACCCAGGACACTCCGGGGCTGGTGATCGCGCGCGGTTCCGAGTTCGCGGGCCACTTTCGGCTGGGACTATAGGACCAGATGGTGCCGGGCAAAAAGCGATTGGGCGGATTAGGGCCGGTTCTGGCTGCAGCACCGTTCAGATTAGGTGCGTTATTGGAGTTATTGGTGTTGGCCGCGGCAGATTTGCTGGGCGCGCACGAGCTGGAGCTTGAATCATGAGCCCGTGTCTTATCATCAGGCTCGAGTTTAAGCACGGTCGTAAGCGAGGGTGTGAATAATGTAGTCGGTCTCTTGGCGGAATTGTTGGTGTTCTGAGACTGTTGGCTAACGGGCCCGACAAAGCCGGTCTGCACCCCGGTGTCTTTGCTCTCAGCGCAGGCGAGCTCGTTGCTCTCTAGCACCTGCTGCAGCTGCTTCTCCAGGATTTTGTTACGCCTCTCCAGCTCATGCACTTTAGCCAAAAAGCAGCGGAAGCGCAGATTGAGGGTCTTCAGGACGCTGATGTTGGAGCCCAGGTCGTTGCGTAAGGCCATGGCTGCGGGGGGAGGCGGCACGGCCCGGTGCAGAGGAGGACCGAGGGGCAGGTAGACTAAACCGCTTTGCGAAACGCCGTCCGGGATCAGTCCGGGCTGCTCTCCGAGGTGCAGAATGGAGGAGTGGTGAGCCGTCAGGAGAGCCTCCGGGAACACGGTGGAAGGCGAGTCCGGATGGCTGTGCATTTCTGAGCTCTGCGGATGCGGATGAGGAGCAGACAAGCTCTGGCCCAACAGCGGGTTCATGCTACACGGAAAGCTGAAGCGCTGCAGATCTGGCATCAACGGCGGCTGTTCAAGACTGGATGGAGCAAAAGCGGCAGCGTTTCAAAACACAACTACGTCAAAGACACCACGAATGTCACCGACTACACGCGTATTTGCTAAAACATGATAGAACCAATAAACGCTTGTTGAATGGACGACGGAGTTGTTATAAATTGGCGCTGTGATGGAAAAAGAATAACGGAAGATTACGCACTCTAGCGCACAATGTCAGCACAGACAACGATTAGACTGGATAGGTAGTTAAAGAAAAGAAAGAAAGAAAAAAACAAGACTGGAAATGTAACGAATCAAAGTGAACGGAGATGTGTCTGTACTTGCGGCTTTCGTGCCTAGCATTGAAAAATCTGCTTGAGCGTGAAATGCAGGGGATTTGGAGAGCGAGTTACCGTAATACACAGAAATGAGGCGAAGAGAGTCTTATTGCACAGTCCTTTTCAATTCATTAGCTACACCATAACATGGTTCTTAAAAAAATTAAGAACAATTTGTTACTATTATGAAGAGTATGCATGGGAAAGGATTTCTGGAAATTCAAAAGGAAAATTAGATTCAGCATGGATACGCAGAAAGCCCTTTTACAAGAGTACTTACGGTACACTACAGAGCAACGTATCCGCAACCGCTTGCTTGCTTGCTTGCTTATTTATATAATTATTTATTTACTTATTTATTTATAGGGGGTCTAGTTAAAATCCTGGCACTCGAGTGTGCTCCATGACGTATGGACAGGTGTTTGCTGTAGGAAATTCATTTCCAAATCTAAAGGTCATTTAAAAAAAAAAAAAAAAAAAAAAAGGTACAAATCTCCCACTTCTGATTCTGGGAGGTTGTGGATCCCAGAAACCTGAAGGTTGCTACAACAGACACATTGCTGTTGAATGTAGAATGATGAAAAGGGGTAATGCTGGGGGCTTCTACTGAAGTCCACGGTCATCTCCTTTGATTTGAGCGTTTTCAGCTCAAGCTTGTTCCGAACGCCCCAGAGGGCCAGCTGTTTAACCTTTCATCTGTATTCAGACTCATCACCAACCCTTGATGAGGCAAAGATGACCATCACGTCGTCTGCAAACTTTACTTTAAGTTTAATAACGGGCCCCCTGAGGTGCAGTCATTTGTGTAGAGGGAGAAGAGAAGAGGAGAGAGGACACGTCCCTGGGGGACGACAGTGCTGATTGTCCAGGTGCTGTGATGTGATTTGCCCCAGCTTCACCTGCTGTCTACTGTCTGTCAGAATGTCTGTAATCCACTGACAGATGGGGGCTGGTGCAGTGAGCTGGGCGGGTTTGGAGTGGAGGACTTCTGAGAAGATGGCTTTGAACGCCGAGCTAAAGTCCACAAATAGGACATTAGCATATGTCCCTGGGGAGTCAAGGTGTTACAGGATGTAGTGTACTCCCATGTTCACTGCATCATCTGCTGACCTGTTTGTTGTATTCGTGCACCCCTAGCTATATTTCACAAACCACATTTTGAGAACCGTGAATAAGCAACGCTACTGCATCTGATATGATGCATTCCTAGCATACCAGAAACATGCACACACTACAATGTCTATTGCATTGTGGTGCAGAGAAAGGTCCATTGTCTCATCACCAATGGTCAGCTGGCAAATCAAAATCATTTAATAGAGTGCTTTGTCTAGAAAGAAAAAAAAAGTTAAGGGAGACAAAATAACCACCACATACAATAACAGAAGTAGAGAAGATAATGTATTGATAGAGCAAATATGTAAAGGTGTGATTTCATCTAAATTTCATATTTGTTGTTAGTGGCTTAGTGGGTAAAAGCCATGGTAGACTGTGGTAAAGACATGTCATGGTAAGGTATATCCTGTTTGCTAAAGAATTTTGGGACAAGTTTGGAAAGGTTTAAACATTCCATTCTACCACACCACACATTTTGAGCTGACACTGCAGTTATGCCCATAAGCAATATACTCAAGACTGTATTGCCCAACATATCCCATAAGGCTACATGGATATCTACTTAAATTCCAGTAACACCCAAATGTGACATACAAAGGAAAAATTCTTTTGCTCCACCCAAAAGCCTCTCCTATTACATAGATTTCCACAGAGAAAAAAAAAAACTGATTACAAATGAAAGAAAAACTCCAACGTGAAACAAAAGGTTACAGTGAAATGCATGATGTACCACATGGCTTTGGTACCAATTTATTGTTTTTTGCTGTATTGTCCTGTGAGAAGTTAGCAGTTGTGGGAGGTGTGATAGTTTTTACAGCTCAAAAGGTGTTTAAGCAATAAAACATCACACTCAAAATTAAGAGATTATGGGCAGGTTGAACCATTTATATATTAAAAAACAAACACTTCCTCACTCACCATTTTCCAATGATGGACTTCAAATTCCTGAATGCAATGTAGCTATACAACACCGTTGGACTGTGCTGAGTACATAAGATGAGTTCAATTCAGCTAATGGCAGTAATAACATGAAGCTTTGGAACCTTAGCTGGTAGAGCAAGGTCTAGAGATGAGGCAGGAGCTACAGAAAGAAAAGGACTAAAGTGCTGCTGGAGCACTCTGTAGAAACCTGGGCTAAATCCAATACCACTTCAGCAACTAACAATGAACCTCAAGACACTAAAAATAAATTAAATGCTAAATTAATATGCAAGTCATTCAGGATGGATCTTTCTATAAGATAGCCAGCAGGCTACCACTTATAAATTAGGGCTTTTTTGGTAGAGCTCAAAAACAGTCCAAATACTACCATTTCCAATTAAAAATCTAAAGCCGTGTTGAAGGAGTAATTGACAACATTATTGAATTACATTTGATGCACCACAAGAGTCAGCAATTCTCTCACAACAGAGGACCTTTTATTCAATCAGGTTTGCAGACTGATGCCTTCAATTTTTTTTATTTTTAACCTCACACATACAGAACAGGGCTTTTCCATATAAAAAAAATAATTGGTCTACAACTTCAAGCATGGCACTTCAAGCAGCTTGTAATCAGTTGGGAGAATATCCAAGTTGTTAAAGACTGACATTTACTCCTTGGATGCCATATAGGCCATCAGGTCACAGACACGGTTGCTGTAGCCAAACTCATTGTCATACCTAGGAGGGAGAAACAGTCACTATACACACACTGATGCCAAAGAAAAATATATAATATTAACTACACACAGCAGTAGCACGTACCATGACACCAGCTTAACAAAGTGATCATTAAGGGCAATTCCAGCACCGGCATCAAAAATGGAGGAGTGACTATCTCCATTGAAGTCTGTAGACACCACCTGTGAGATAGCAAGAAGGGTAAAGAGGGATGGCCTCAGACAACACTAGCCATCTCTAGTATGCAAAGCTCCAAATAGAATCACAATCTGGACTGGGTTTAACAAAAAAAAAAAAAAAAAAAAAAAAAAAAAAAAAAAAAAAAAATAGCAGATTCTTATTACAGCAAGTGGCAATTTGACAAATGCCCATGACCTCTTTATACAAAGCATTATTACAAGGAAAAAGGCAAAGCATGAACATGCTTAAGGCCAACAGAAGAATACCATGCAATTAGGTTTCATAGACTGGGAATTTAGTCTCCACTACTTTGTCAAGCAGTTCACGTTTAATAGAATACAGTTTGTTAAAATAGTCTTCACTATTCAGTTAAATATAGCCTTCTGGGTTAAATTTGCATCAAAGCTCATCAGGGTGAATTACATGGCACCTACCTGATGATCTGTGTATCCCAAAATACCCTTCATGGGGCCCTCAGCTGCAGCCTTCACCACCTTCTTGATGTCATCATATTTGGCCTGTGGGGGAGAGGGGAATAAATTTCCAACAAATTGCAGAAATTTATTGTTTTCAACCTCAAAAGTTACAGATTAGACCAAATATGGCACAGGTACTCACAGGTTTCTCCAAACGGACAGTCAAGTCAACCACAGACACATTTGGAGTTGGGACACGGAAAGCCATACCAGTTAGCTTGCTGAAACAAAATGTAGGGTCAGAACCTCGGACACTCACCTATTTTAAGACACTATAGACTTACAATGTGGGATTACAAAAGGTTGTATGGAAGAACTGACCCATTGAGCTCAGGAATAACTTTTCCCACAGCCTTTGCAGCACCAGTAGAAGCTGGGATAATATTCTGGCTGGCACCACGACCATCTCTCCACAATTTACCAGAAGGACCATCAACAGTCTTCTGGGTGGCTGTGATGGCATGGACAGTGCTCTAAGAGGATTAAAAATTCCAGTCAAAGCACAGAAGGTCTTAAACAAGAACGGACAAAGGACGAGCTGCAGAGGAGTCACCATATGGCAGTTCTGATTTTGTTAATTCTTTGAGTACTGAAAAATGCCTACCAACTTACCATAAGTCCCTCAATGATGACAAAGTTGTCATTGATTACTTTGGCCAGAGGAGCCAGGCAGTTTGTAGTGCAAGAGGCATTGCTGTGGAGGTAGAAACATAAATGACATGCCACTCATACCCAATTACAGCATTATTCTCTTGTACAGATGCACTGCCTTAACTGAGCTGTGGTTATTAAACACATTGATATCATGCCCCCTACTGGATACTGACAGCACCTGCATCTTTACCTGACTACTTTAAGGGAGTTGTCATATTTCTCATGGTTGACACCCATGACAAACATTGGGGCATCAGCACTGGGGGCAGAGATGACGACCCTCTTGGCACCACCTTTCAAGTGAGCCTATGTAGAGACCCAAGCACATGGATCAACCACAAGAATTGGCATTCGTTACAGAAAGATTGAGAATATGGGTTCAAGTTTGAGTACATGTTTACTTACAGAGGCCTTCTCAGTGGTAGTGAAGACACCAGTGGATTCCACAACATACTGAGCACCAGCATCACCCCACTTAATGTTAGCTGGGTCTCTCCTGGAAAGATAATTAATAAAGTGGAAACAATGCCCAAGGCCATGTGCAGAACTCTATGGATGTCTAAAAGTAAACTCACTCGCTGAAAACTGTGATGGCATGTCCATCAACGACCAGCTTGCCACCCTCAATTTTGACCTCACCCTTGTACTTTCCATGGGTGGAGTCATACTTGAACATGTATGCCTGTCCAGGTAAAAACAGGAGCAATACATGATTGAGCAAGACAAGGAGAAATCTAACTGCAAACCAATTAGATTGTTTTCAGTGATCACCTTCACAAGTGAAGTACTTGAGGATTTAACACCTACAACCTTTGTTAGAAACACTGAATGCAAAACTCACCATGTATTCCAGATCAATGAAGGGGTCATTGATGGCCACAATCTCCACAGTCTTGGAGTGGAAGGCAGCACGGGTGACAAGACGTCCAATACGGCCAAATCTGAAATGAAGTCACAAATGTACTGTTACACTCAATGACCTTGGAGGAGAACATGGCTTTGCAGACTTGCTAAAGAACCAAGTGAACACCTTGTTCATGTTTTTGCAGTAGAGCCAGAGCATGCACAGAAGAAAGGACACTTCACCTCAAGCAGACCCTTTTAGCCATTGTGAATATACCCAGACAATGTTGATGTAGTGATCACTAGCTGTGCTATGGTCTGTGCTTAAAGCTTTCCAGTGTCAATCACATTTGACTTGCAATCCCACCATCCACTAAAAAAATAAGTTAAAAATGGCACTGCATCCAGCTCCTAAGGGCAAAGCTTTAAGCCAGTATCTTAGTGATAAACAGCCAAGGACACAGACAAGGAGTAATACAGTAAATCAGCCACTAGAGGGCAGATGCATTCCACCATCTAAAGCAGTGACTCGGTACCATTTTTTTTTTTTGCAAACCTGCTACCAGACCAGCTCACACCCCCCTCACCTTCAAACCCCATACTTGGATTTGCCTGGCGAGCTAGATGCCACACTGTTTTAAAGGTCAAGATTAGTATTAACAATAGCACTGCCTCATGGTTTCAACTTGCAACAGGAAGGTTTACTACTTCCAGCATCAATTAAAAGAAACATACTTAAGGATACTAAACACAGACAGATTTGCAAGCAGACTCTCAATGAAGGAACAAGTCCAAGCTCCCTGCGTAGTTCAAAATCACTCAACCAGGGCTGAGGACCAATCAACAACTGATAAGACCAGCTACGTGCAGCCTGCAAATGCAATTCAAGTTGTTCACATGAAATCAGCAACAATTGATAAACACTGGACTAAAGATTAAAGTCCTGTCCTATACTAGAAGTGGGAGGGAAACACTTGCTGCACCACTAGTTACAGTTTAACACTGGAGTTATTCAGACATTTGGGGGAGGCAAGCAGCACATGTTGATCTAGACACTAGAAAGGACAAACCATGAAGGCAAGTAATTGGGGAGGAACCTCACTACATCCACCTGAAGATGCAGAAGCAATAGCAGGCTGCAGGGGTCATTGTGTTCAAGAACATACTGGACAGACTTATTCAACAGCTCTCAAAGGGCATCCCAAGATAATTCATGTGCCTTGTTGGTCAGGCATTACTGTACGAGAATGCAGCAGTGACCTCTGAGCTATGTACAGAGCTCACATTTCTTATCATACTTCATGCTTGCTGCATTCACCACAGAACAGCTGCCACCTCAAACAGTCTTGTCCATGTCCGTCATGCACATCCACACGTTCAACATTACGAAGGAGGGTACAGGGAGGTTTCAAAGGCAAAACAGACCCTCAGCAAACAAAGACAGGTTGTGTGCTGGGTGATAAACTTTGCCATTACCTGACGTCACACTGACGACAGGTTACACACTGCAAACATTGCATTACCAAAAAAAAAAAACAAAAAAAAAAACCTAAAGCAAGTCAGCCACAGGCTAATGCAATCAGCTCTCCCACATCACCTGAAAAGCCATCAAAACAGGTCCAATGGGTCAATTTATGGAACTAACTTCTGAAAGGCAACTTTAGTGCAGCACTTACAGGGCCAATACAAGCAAGGCACAAGTGATAAGGCACTTCAGCTGCTCTTCACATTTCACAGGGCTGCCAGGCTGGAATAAGAGCTCCTTCTAAAGAGTAAAATGAGCCAGCCAAAACTATACTACCAGCACTGAATAAAATGCAGTTATAGGATCTAAAGTCACAAAAAAGGGAGAAAAAAAATGAAATAACCCCCAATTACTTTAACAATATTAGCTGCTCATCTTTGAGACAGATTGTCCCCCCCCTCTCTCGCAGGATGTTCACAGGACTACATCAAGTCAAAGGTCTTACCCGTTAATGCCGACTTTAACCATTTTGTCTGCTTTGGTCTTGTCCTCTGAAAGGAAAGGGCAAATTAGACATTAGTAACCAGCAGTGTGACACTGACAATTTTGCCTCACTTCATCAGGCTCTCAAGTGTACAAGAGTACAAGCTGAATCCATGATTAACTCTCTGGTCTCTCTGGTAGGCGGCACTGGGCTAAACTCATTCTCAGTGCAGCAACAGTGATGGAGGTGGAAATTAAAAAGTATAATCTTTAGAGCTTTGAGGAGGCGTGGAGCACAAAGGCATGTTCACCAAAAGTCCACAGTACAAGAGAGTAAACGCGCTAATAAAAGACTAAGATATAAAAAAAATAATTAAATAAAAAACCCTGTTCCTCTTACACAACAAAGGTAACTTAGATAATTGTGTTCAGACGTGAGAGAGAAAAACGAACAACAGTTTCTCAACTACTGGTAATTTCGTGCTTCGAAAAGCAGACGAAAGTTCAACTAACTAGACCTGTGAACAACGTAAAACTTGTACAGTTTAACCTTAACGAGTAGTTCCAGCTTATTGCTGAGCAGGCGGGAGATTTCGTTACCGTCTGTGAGAGGCCTCTGACTGTCTCTTGAACTTGTGTGAGTGAGGAGAAAGTTCACGACGGGCCAGCTTTTATATCTGGCGTGGCGGCATTAGCCACGCCCCCTGATTTAAATCCCCTTCTGATCGCCCCGCCCCTTAATAATGTCAAGGTCACACCGGGGAACGGAAATTCTCACCTCCGTGCTGGAGAGCTTCAACATGATCATATTCTAATCACCCTACCGCATTAAGAGGTTATAGTTAAGGTGTTCTATGAATAATAATAATAATAATAATAATAATAATAATAATAATAATAATTACATATTTCTAAATTCCCATAATGCAGTGGGGCAGCTTAGAGCCCAAGCTAGTCTGAAATGCCGGATAGGAGCACCCAAAACGCACTAGACAATAAGGAGTAGTGTATCACACTATCATACCCACAGTGCAGCACCTGTTTTATTATAAACATAATTGAGTTGAATGAGGTGTGCGTTTTGAGGGGTTAATATCCTCAGACCTTGAATATCTGCTTTAATTAGAATGAATTAGAATTAATATAATTAAATTAAAATCACTTTAAATCTCAGTAAAAATCTAGTGATGTAGGTTTACATAATTTTACTTCTGAATACTGACCCGAGTCTCGGGTTCAATCCCCGGGTCGACGAGGGCACCTTTCTGTGTGGAGTTTGCATGTTCTATCCGTGTCTCCATGGGTTTCCTCTGGGTACTCCGGTTTCCTCTCACAGGCCAAAGATTAGGTCAATCGGCTGCTCTAAATTGCCCATAGGTGTGAATGTGAATGGTTGTTTGTCTCTGTGTTGGCCCTGCAATGAAGTGGAGACCTGTCCAGGGTGTACCGCCTCGCGCCGAAGTCAGTGGGGATTGGCTCCAGCTTCAACGCCACCCGCAATGGGTAAGCAGTATGGAAAATGAACGAATCAGTACTGAACTGAATTCATTAATTTCAGAAGAACATCTAGCAGAGGATAAAGAATTGCAAATCACATGCCTTATAAATAATACTTTTTTTTTTACATTAGACAAAATTGCATTCTTTTATAGA
>JAOVYU010000056.1:22934427-22944767 GCA_025674565.1 Synodontis membranacea | reverse complement strand
AAAAAGCAGACATGCCTGGGGTATGGAGAGGGGATCTGACGTGCCTGGATGTTTAATGAAGTTTTACACACACTGACTGAAAAAAAAAAAATAGATCTACTGAAGACAGTTGATGCCACTCACCAGGACTGAGCCTGAGTGACATCTAGTGCTGATATGTAAAGGATTTAACAGAGATGAACATATCCATAATCCTCGTGCCTACACACACATGCACATTGAAAAGAATTACTGGCAAGGAATGAAAAAAGAAATCTCTCTCATGTGGAATCCAATGAGAAACGCAGTGCTTGTGGGTATATCAGCACTAAAAATACGTGCGCCATGAAATACATCACCGATGCACATTAGTATGGAATGAACAGCTCGTTATGGAATGATGCGGTCTGAATTCCAGTCGTTTTGGACTAAAGGCTAAATTAGTGTGGCTTCTAAGGGAAAAACAATACGGTAGTCAACCAAAAATATTTCCATCTTTCTCTCACAGTTTCGATGGAGTGTAATGAACTGGCACCCCTAGTACTGTAAGTTTATTATTAGCATAAAAAAGGCAGGAAAAAGGTGATTAGATATATGCGCACCGATTGTCACACTGAGATGGAGGCAGAGTAGTATAAAACAGAGCTGGTGAAATTTCCCTTTTGACTACAGCGCGGGCATAGAAATAGCAAAGACAGGACAGGTTTACAACTGTTAAAAGTCTCACTGCTCTTTCCAGTGGTGCATATAAAATTTTTCTGACACACTGAACAATGCAGATCCTGCATACATTTAAGCATTTTATTCGTGCCAAATATTCATAAACATAAAATTGAAGTTTTGCTCATGCATATCTTTCAAAACAGTCTTACATACAGTTCATAGGTAGTCCAATATATATAATATACAGTATATTAGTATGAAATATAGTCCCATGATTCACTATGGTCTAATACAATCTGTGTGTTATCTAACACAAACAAAAGTACGCAAAAAAAAAAAAAGAAAAATTCACTCCTCTAATATCACAGTACAGACAAAACTAGATCACTCAAATGTTACAGCACTTTAGAACAAACGATTTACAATACAGAATGACCAGGTATCACCTCGAAGACTGTGAAAAGGGAAAAATGTAATGAAAGAAACTGCACGAGAACATCACCACATAGATGAGAGAAACTGACTGTAGACTGTCACTAAGAGGAACATCTACTTGACTCTTAGAAGCCGTCTCGGATTGCTCTGTCCCTCTAAGTGTCATTAGCAGCCGAGGCCACTCATAGATCCGATTCGGTCTAGCTTCAGGCCAAAGCAACCTCGGTTCCAACCCCTTCGAGACCGGTCTGACAAAGCTCGCTTTTGATTGGCCAGAGCTCCTTTGAGGAGACGAACCCAGGAGTTTTCATTCTGCACAGGTATGTCAATCCATTTGGGACTTTCGGCAACTTTTAAGCCGGAATTAAAGACCTGTACCGGCTCTTCTGATTGGTCGCTGGTGAGATTGTCCAGGTCATCTAGGGTCAAAAGGTCATTGTAACGCTCAAGGAACTGCTCGATGACCTTTAATAGGAAACAGGAATGAAACAGCTTTTTTTCATGTCATGAGTCCAATTTGTGAACTACTAAGCAGTGGCCGTAGTCTTAAGTTCTAAAATTGCTACCCTTAAGTAAGATCTGTAATTAGAAATGTTGGTTCTAATTATGCTCTAATGTTTCCCTAGCTCTCACGGCCAGCAGACACGAGTGAGTCTGCCTACCTGCATGGCCCGGTCGGGGGTGTGCAGGCTTCGGCTGTGGCTGGGTTTCAGTGGTGCCAGCAGAAGCAGCACTGCCAGAACAGCAGAGCACAGCATCGTGCAGCAGAGACACGCGAGCCCAAACACACAGACAATTACTGTACAAACCTGAAGGAAGACAATACATTTAAATTCATTTTAAACATTTCGACACAGAACCACATCATCCTATCTCATCATAGCTAGACTCACAGATACACCTAGACGGTTTGTAGTTGAATCTCCTAATTACATTTGAAAACTATTTATATTTATACTTTCAGTATTACTGCTCCTGTTCTTAATTGCTTTGCAGTGCCGTTACGAGTGTGACTTCTTATGTCCTGTGACTAAACGCTGCCGGCAGTAACTGCTGCCTTCTTGGCACATGAGAAAAGAGATTTTTTTTAAAACGAAGAAAAATACTGAGGATATTAGAAACACAGGAAATATTTATAATGTAGGGTTGTAATTTAGTGTGTAATTTCTAATCACTGGCTTAGCATGACATTTGTAAAAAATAAAATAAAATAAAAAAATAAATAAAAATAAAATAAAAAAAGGTGTATGTGCACCTGTATAGTATATCTATAGTAACATTTACACACACAAAAAATACGTTACAAAATGTATAGCATAGCATTAGTTTATTATATTGTAAAGGTAATTATTTATAGTGAGAGAAAGATCTGAAAAACTCAATCAGAGAAGAAAGATGATTAGTTATTACAAACTGTTAAGAGATCTTGTTTTTTTTTGTTTGTTTGTTTTTTTTTTTTTACAGGAAAATATCTTGATTGTTCCACATATTTATCAGAATATTTTTAATGAATACAATTCCAAAAGAATTACAAAAGAGCAACTCACCCGAGACTGACTGTATGTAAAACCTGTGGCTGAATGATCAGTGAGAGCTCTGCTCCATCCTCACTCTTTGTCTGATTCTCTTGCTCTCGTCTCCCTCAATATTTGGCACCTGCTATGAGCATCCTTTCTCTCCTCCTCCTTTGCTCTCTCTCTCTCTCTCTCTGAACTTGATTTATAGTGTGAGGTCTGTACGGTGTGTGTGTGTGTGTGTGTGTGTGTGTAAGTGGGAGAAGTGTGTCAATAGTATCTCCTATGTGAGGATGGGATGTGTTAAATCTGAACACTCCCTTCAAACACAGACACACAAACCCACACACCTTGTCATTGACCTGTTATTGTGCAGTTGATGGAATAGCTACAGAGAAGTTATGTGATATCAGGAGTGTCTGGTGGATGATACCGGTATGTGTGTCCACATCCTTTAGAAAGTGCACCTTGACCCTTTTATACAGACCCATGCTTGACTAAACACACATTAACACACAACAAGATCTGGACCTCTTTCTATTCCTCTCCAAAATGATGTCACCCTTTATTTTTTCATTCCTCATCTGACCATTGTCGCTCTTTAACTTCCCTCTGTTTGCCGGGCTACGCTCTGGCTGCCAAACATGCCCCATCCTGGCGCAGGGTTATGACTGCTGAACAAATGCCAGCACGTCTGTAATGCTTTTCCCTCTTCTTGATATTTGCAAATCAAAGCCTTTGTCATTTATAATCTTTTAACCTTTTGTCTTTAAATGCAACATATCTGAAAGCACACGCTTTTGTGTGACGTATATATAACGACACATGATCCAAAATTGCTGTGGCTTACAGTAAAATATAATTTCGCCGTTATAATGAGACGGAATGTCCAATCATAGAGAACATAACGATGTACCCAAGTGGGCCGTTTCTAATCCGCTGTCAGTGGTGAAAATTCGTAATTGTTCATCCCCTGTGTCTAACTGAAACCTTTTCTCTATTCTTTTCTGTATTTTCTTACTCTTCTCTGCGGTTCCTATGGTTTTTCTCTCTAAGAGTAACAGTCTGCCAGTGCCATCTGCTTGCAGCTCCCCCTCGGCCTCCGAGAACACGGGGAGAGCCAACACTCATGTAGCGCAACCAAACCCTTGAGCGTGGACGCACGGGCAAAATGTAAAAGATATAGCAACTCACTCATCGATTACCTGTAATATAGAAATGAAAACATTCACGTATGCTAGTATAACACATCAACACGCAATTTATTTGGCGTATGTAAACCACACATGCACATCTCTGGCCTTGTTAAGCAGCTTGAGTTCAGTGAATGGCTCTGCTGTTTGATCAGGTTGGTGTTTTTACGGTTGTGTACCCTGTCTCCGTCTCTCTCTTTCCTAGTGAAGAATAGCTCTGCTCTGCAGACAGCTGCTGCCACTGCTGGCCAACTGCACAAACCCATTTTCATACCTACACTCTGCTGTCAGATATTACTGCTCTCAACACTATTAACCATGCTTTATTGTTTCCAAGGGAGAAGTACATCAGCATTCCACAAGTCCTGCCTTTGGTGAGGATACACAGAGGTATTTATTTTAATCACTTCAAAATACAGGGAGGAATTTGTTTAATGAAAATATATATATATATATTATAACATTTTATAACATTTGCTGCTTTTCCCATAACAGTAATTGCATGGGTGGACACACACACACACACACACACACACACACACACTTATCTCCCACAGCTTTACTCCATTCTACAATGACATTTTCCCAGTGGTTGACAGCATAAGGTAACTGGACTTTACATTAGACCCTCACCAAGACTGCAGGAGAGTAATTGGCCTTTGTAGGTCTCTTGGTTGTCACTCGAGTGAGAGAAAGAGGGAACGTGAAAGACAAAAGGGAAAATGTGAGTAGGAGGACGGGTGGGCGAACAAAGGGATGAGATGAAATATAAAATATGAAGGGATGGCAAGAGGCTGCAGGAATGCACTCGAGCTTCACCTCAGAGCGAGGGAGAGAGAGCGGCGAAGGTGAAGTGTGTATTGCTACGTGTGTGTGTTCCAGCTCTGTGGGCAGGGACGATAAAAAAAAAAAAAAAGTGGAAAGGTGTCATGCATGGATGTGTGTGGGCTGGATCATTTCTGTGTTAGTGTGCAGGTGGAGGAGAGGACAGGAGAACTACTGAAGGGCAAGAGAGCACAAAAGTTGAAAATAAAAAGTGACAGAAAGAAAAGGGAGGGATTGAAGGGCCCACAAAGGTGGTGATCTTGTCTGGCCAAGCTGTGGCACAACACTCACAGTAATGACTTCATCTTACTGTGCGCACAGCAGTCATTCTTTTTCTCATCTTCACATTCCACTAAAATGATTTTATTCGGACACTGGAAACTTGTCTGTAACAGTGAAATCACTTGAGAAGTCATTTGGTGTAAGGCTGGCATAAGAGTTTCACCTTAAAACCTAGCTCCTCAAGACTGGTGACAGAACCCTTTACTAAGGATCTACAGATTTGTATATTACATTTAATTCAAGACTCATTTTATATATTCTGTATGAAGCTTTCTAAATCACAGTATATCCATGACTATGTAGTTTTTACATTTCTAAAAGAAAACTTTTGATATGTCAACATAGACTTTGCTTCTGTGCAATTGTTTGTTTTTTTACTGTGATATGATGTTATGCTGTGGGTTTTCATTCGGGTATATGAAGTCCAACAAACCATCGTTATTTTTAATATTCAGTTAAATTATGCTGTCCTTAGTAGCAATCTTTGAAATGTTAATAGCACAAAGTATTGGGAAGAGTATTGGTTGATATAAAACACTTCACTACATTACCACAACTTTTTTGGGGCCAAGCAGCAGGCAGTTGTGCAAACTTTGACCTCCTTTACGGAGAGTCCAAGTAAGTGGAGTAATTAATTTACATCAGTGATAGCCATATACTGTACAAGTACATCTACAAAATGTCAATATTTTGAGGGGAAATGCTATATTTCCATATCAGTTATTTAGGAAACATAAAATGTAATATATTCTAGACTCCTCCTCCTCCCCATTTCGGCTATTCCCAACAGCGGATCTTTTTGTCCGCACGTCTGATTTGGCACAGTTTTTACACCGGATGCCCTTCCTGACGCAACCCTCCCCATTTACTCGGGCTTGGGACCGGCACGCAGGTATACACCAGAGTGTGTATTCTCTGGATGTCTCCCATCCAAGTACTAACCAGGCCCGCCCCTGCTTAGCTTCCGAGAACAAGCTAGATCGGACACCCCCAGGGCATAATATATTCTAGACTCATTACATGTAATCGTAAACGTGCCAAGTGTTTTTCCATTTTAATTATGATAACTATTGCGCACAGCTCAAAAATCTAAAAGCGTCTCAAATTATTAGAATACTGAATTGTCTGTAATTCTGAATTGTTAATACTATTGTAGGAGATTGTGAGAGTATTGTGAGTTTGAGTGTACGATTCAAACTGTATAAATAGTGTTTTTCTCTCAGTCTAGTACAGAACACCCAACCACAATCATGCGGAAGACTGAAAAGGTTGGCTCAGTGCATATTAATGGAAAGTTGACTGGAAGGGAAAAGTGTGGTAGGAAAAGGTGCACAAGCAACAAGGGTGAAGAAAAAGTCAATTCAATTACTTGGGAGAGCTTCACCTCCACTTGGACTGAAGCTGGTGTCAGTGTATCAAGAGCCACCACGCACAGACGTCTTCAGGAAAGAGACTACATCTGTCACATTCCTAATATCAAGCCACTCTGGAACGAGAGACATCATAATAAGAGAAACATCTTACTTTAAAGTGAAGTGAAAATTTGTCATCTTTGACACACCATAGCACACAGTGCACAACAACGAAATGTGTTCTCTGCATTTGACCCATATGTGAAGTGACACACAGCAAGGGGGCAGCTATTTTTTTCAGCACCTAGGGAGCAGTGCTTGGGGG
The DNA here is from genome assembly GCA_025674565.1 of Synodontis membranacea. NCBI lineage: Eukaryota > Metazoa > Chordata > Actinopteri > Siluriformes > Mochokidae > Synodontis > Synodontis membranacea. Next base: position 22,938,199 of record JAOVYU010000056.1, on the reverse strand, counting down.
AGGCTCAGGGTACCTCAGTGGTACATACTGGCTGTGAGATTCGAACCTGCAATCTTTTGGTTAAAGGGCCACTTCCCTAACCCTTAGGCCACCATATGCCCTGGCTACCTGGGCTAGGGAGAAAAACTGGACTGTTGTAAAAAGTAAATTTTGCATTGCATTTGGAAATCAAGGTCCTACAGTCTGGAGGAAGAGAAGGCCAGTGTGAAGTTTCTGCAGTCTGTGATGATTTGGGGTGTCGTGTCATCTGCTGCTTTTGGTCCACTGTGTCTCATCAAGTCCAAAGTCAACGCAGTGTCTAGCAGGAGATTTTAGAGCACTTCATGCTTCTATTTGCTGACAATTTTTATGGAAATGCAAATTTCCTTTTCCAGCAGGACTTCTATGGAGTATTGTCACAAGGAAGATCCAAGATAAGGAAACACCCAACCCAAAAATACAGATGAGCTGATGATCAAAGCAATCTGGGCTTCAGTAACACCTCAGCGGTGCCACAAGCACAAGATCACCTCCGTGTCATGACACATTGATGCAGCAATTCTTGGTGAAGGAGCCCCAACCAAGTACTGACTGTATAATTGAACGTACTTTTCATACTCAGGACATTTCTGTATTTGAAATCCTTTTCTGATCTTAAGAAATATTCTAATAATTTGAGATACTGGATTTCTGATTTTCATGAGCTGTATCACAATTAAGACAAAAAAAAAAAACCCGCCTTAGAATATTTACATTTATGTGAATCCTTTTTGAATTAAAGTACAAAGTTTTGCATTATATTGTTACTTTTTTTTTTTTTAGATGCACTAGTAGTTATGGTTCGGTATAGGGACTCACTACACCTGTTAAAAGGTTCAGTTGCATGTGCACTATTTTCATTAGGGAGCACCAGGCTGGGTTGCATAACTTAACTGGGAAATTTAAAATTTCAGTCTAAATCGAATCCATATAATATAAACCAATAAAATAATAAAATTAAAGTACACGTGGCTGTGGAAAAAGAGAAAACTGCTTTTTTGCGCAAACATCTTTGACTACAGGAGAACCACCTCCGCAATGTGCAGTAATAGTTTAAGTATTTCATAATAGAGCAATGAGGCCAATGTTAAATGAACAAAAATGAGCATGAGTCAAAATGGCCTGTTAATACAATGTGTGTGAGTGCATTTGTGATTTGTACGATATGTAGGTTTCATCCCACCTACGCGCACACACCCCTACACACCTTTTCAATCATATTTGTATGCCGGAGATCATTGTAATTAACTACTTATAATAGTGCTCAATCGGACTGAGAGGAGGAAAATCTAAACTCCATTAGCCACAGGTCTGTACGCCTTTAGCGCGACGCGCTATTATCTCCTCAGCGTGATTCCACAGCACTATAATTAAAATCAAAGCTTTGCCCACACTCTGTGCTCATGTTGGAACAATGAGCAGTGATTAGCATGTTTTCTTCAGGAGAGAAATTCCGCTTCACAGTAAAGACACTGGACGCATCCGTCTCAAATGGTTGACTGCATTTGTTGCCATGGTGATCTCTGTGAATGGCGGGAAAAGTGAGGCTCATGGCGGGAGTTCGTGTGTTAAACAAACCCATCATAAGCCTCTGTTAGAATCGATGAATGCGCTGCGGTCAGATGTCAGCAGGGTTAATGCAAAGTCAGCCGCAAAATGCAGGTTACCATTCAGATCACACTGACAGTTTAGACAGAGCCACATAAGATCCTCACTGACCCCATCAGACCTCACATGTTCCAGGCAGGAGAAAAGAAGAGGTTTTTTTTTTCCTGTACAGGGCTCGATGGACCATTCTAACCAGATGTCATCTAACAGCAACAGTGTCAGTGGCATACGTGTCTGTGCTTGAAAGCTGTGCCTTTTCAGTACGTATTTTGCACCTGCTATTATGGAGTTCTTACCCTTTCAACTTATTTTGAAGATAATATATTTATACTGGATCTCGGTACGCATTATGAAATACATGAAGTCATGTGGATCATTACCTTGCGGATTTCCCAAGAAAGAGGAAAGATATTAAGGTCATAGTGGAAGATTTCTTAGTGTTCTACAGTATCTGCACTCAATACGGTGAAATACGTGCCTGATAAAAACATTCCGACCAAAAATATTTAATTTTCAAACATTATCTAATTTCAAGGTGATTTTGTGGGACACATATTAAAGTTGGCAGGAACGTCAACACTCTATAAAGATCTAATAGAATAAATCATAAAGAGAACAGTTTAGACCAGGGGTGTCAAACCTGTCCAGGAAGGGCCGGTGTGGGTCCAGGTTCGCATTCTAAAGCAGAAGCCACAGTTGATTCCACTTGTTTAAATAGTTGATCTTGACTTTCAATAGACTCAGCTGGCGCTTTTGCTTGGTTAGAATGAAAACCTGCACCCACACCGGCCGTTTCTGGACAGGTTTGACACCCCTGGTTTAGACAAGTTAATATTTCTTTGGTTGGATCCACTGTAGCTACTGTCACATACAAGTATACAGTAGAGCAAAATAACCTTCTCCAAGGTTTTGGTGCAACATTACAGAGGTCACAGACAGCAGCGCACACGATTGACAACATACAAGGTTCGGCTATTAAATAATAAGACTGACACTCTAAATCAGTTTAGTTTTTTTCTCATTCAATATATTTCCCTTCTGCAACCACACACCAATGTATTCTGGTCTTCCACTGATCAAAGCAATGCAGTAGGTCTTCTTCCGTTAGTTGTCTCAGAGGTTCTGTCGTTTTCTTCTTCACTTCTGGAACGGATTCGAAGGAGTTCTCTGGAGTGCAAAACTTGATTTTAGGGAAAAGAAAAAAGTCACATGGTACTCAATCAGTGGAAGCGGAGGGTGGGTCAAGTACTGTGATGTGCTTCTTGGCCCAAAACTGCTTCACCGAGAGCATTGTGCATGTTAGCGCATTGTCCATTTTCCCCACAGCTGCTGCGTTAGTTCACCGTTAGTCGATCAGGAACCCAGTTCTCCATAGTTACGCCCTTAATGTCAAAGAAAACAATTAACATGGCATTGAACTTGGACTAGCTTTGTCGAGCTTTCTTCATCCAGCAAGCCACTTGTTTTCAGTGGAAAACCGGTGTGTAGTTGCAGAAGGGAAGTTTTCTTCATTAAAATTGAACTACATCATCGTTCTCGTTATTTAATAGCCTCACCTCATACCCCCTACAGTACTACTTGATATGGACGATGGTGATTTGATCATCAGATCTACCATGGAACAAAGGCACAAATAACTCCCGTCTAAACAGAGATAGGCCCATCAGGTGACCAGCCTCTGAGTGAAGATAGCCTCCTCCGCATGGACATTACCTAGAGGTGTGCCGTTCCAGCAAGTCTACCTGGTTGCTACCTTGGCAATCCCATGCACCTTCTTTTGGGGTTTTGCAATGTTAACTTTGCCCTTCTTAGTGGTGTGACTGTGGTGATCATTCTAAGGTGTCAGTTCCTCATGACATAGGTTATCCAGGCATGAATGGGCATAATATCCCACAGACACACACCAGCATCTTGTAAGAAAGCATTTCCTGAAGAGAAGAGACTGTTAAGAGCTGCAAATAGGGCACAACTCCATATTAGATGTTTTTAGAATGAGATGTTTTTTTATCAAACATTTATTTTTTTAAGGGTAATGTATTAAGCTAACTTTAAATGAAATTAAAGTGCTTTCATATTTGGGGTTTAAACTTTAGAAATAAGCATTTATTAGCATTTTTAGTGACTCCACCAAACATTCACGATTTTC
>JAOVYU010000056.1:22780307-22794339 GCA_025674565.1 Synodontis membranacea | reverse complement strand
TTTTTTTAATGTTATCTCTTACACAAGTTTCAGTGTATCCTGTTACTCCTTTCTCCCTTCCCCCCCCTCACCTTTTACCTGTTTGTACCTGACCTGCCTCAGCATGTGAACACACCCAGCTGGTCTATACTTACCAATCACACTGCAGCAGAGAGACACTTAGAAGGTCCACTTCCTGTTTCTGCATGAGAAAGGAGTCCATACCAGCCTTGTGAGGAAAGGTGATATGTCTTGGACTACAGGACAAAAAACCAGGCAGCTGTTTTAGTTACATTGGATTGCTGGACAGTGCAAAGGAGTTCCTGAACACCTTACCCTGGGTAGAGACGTCTGTTCCTCTGTTCCTTTTGTCCAAATAGCAGAGAAAGTGAGAAGGAAGAGGAGGGAGGATCCATGTCTCTCTGTTCAGACTTGTTTGGGAATTTGAGGCGGGAGGAGGGGAAGGAACCCTGAGAGAGTGGAACGAAGAGAAAAAACTTCTGTCAGTGGTGTAAACATTTTGGAGCTTATGTTTTAGTAGAAGAGAATGAGTTAAGACAGACGTAGGTCAATCAAGATTTATCAGTAAAACATTTATCTCAGTCTCTACACTGATCCACTCAGTGAGCACGCGCAGGTATGTGGAACATTTGTGTGTTGTGCAATTCCTGTTAGTTTTTCGGCAAGAGAGGGAGAGTGGGAGAAGGAGAACGCTGTCTTCTCCACAGACACTGCTCAGGTGAGATTTATGCAAAACGTCCTTTATATTCTTCCTTTTGGATTCTAAAATTGCCCATACTGTGTTCGACTTGAAGAACTGACTCAGTTTGACTGAAGTTAGCAGTGCTGTTGGTATATCAACTAAGGTTTACTGATAACATGGTCAGCCATGTAAGCATTTTTGTCACTGCAGATTATTTTCAGTAGCCTTGCATTGCTAGTTTAATGAAAGTGAACTAATTGGTTGTACTAGGGTAAATTGCTTTTAAACATAAGCTAAGCATAAGATGTTTTAAGATGGTTCCTGGCATGGATTGAGTTGTGGCCCTTACAAAGTGAACAAATATACTAATTGTAAATAGCACGTTATAATCTTATGTAAATCAACAATAGAGATATTTGTGGTAAGTGGGTAGGAGGGATGTTGTGCTGACGTTTTCGTAAAGATTTTTATCCTACAACTCTCATACAGTTCAATTTAAAAATTGGAGCTTTGTGTCTGCTACCTGCTTTTCTAGAACATTTGCATAGTAGTTAAATCAATATTAAGTTTAACATACAGCGATAAACAAACAGTGAATGTCAGTAAATATGTTATCCCTAACAGGTTGTCTAAATTATGTTGCCATGGGAACCAAACGCACAAATCGGACCATTGAGGACTCTTTACAACTGCCACGCAGCCCAGCTACTTCTGACAGGGGCAATCAATCAAATGAGTGGATAAGTCGTGAGGCCAGATCTCAAGCTGGTCCAAAAATTCAAGTTGAACGTGAGAGGGGAGGGGAAGAATGGAGAGCTAGAGAGATGGACAGAATATGGGACAGACCAAGAGAGGGAAGGAGGGATGCGGAGCAAGACCAGAGAGAGAGGGAAAGATTTGCTCAATTCAAAGGTAGAGAAGATGAGATGGACTTGAGAGAAAGGGACCGAAGGAGAGAGGAAGGCAGATATACAAATGGAAGAGCTCCTTCTGCACAACAGCATGAAGAGTACAGAGAAAGAGAGAATGGAAACACTTTCCCTCGGACTATGAGAAAAAATAATGAAAGAGCGAGACATTCTGTTGATCAGAGTAGTGAGAAATTGAAGGAGAGAGGTGCTGGAAGGTCGAGGGAATTGGACCTGATTGAAATTGAAAGAGAGAGGGAACGAGAAAGAGCCAGAAAGAGGGACAAAGATACCCAGAGGTACAGAGAAACGGAAAGGCAGAGAGAGAATATGAGAAGGATAAGGGAATTGATGAAAAGTAATGCAGGAAGAAGATTAGAAAAGGAGGATATAGACCGCATAAGGTTGGACCCTGGTAAGAGGGAAAGAAGACGAGAGCGATACACAGAGGTCAGTGACAGCGACCAACAGATTTTAAGAAGGCAAGAAAAAGACCGGTATCGAGACAGGCCCAGAGACAGAGAAGACCGGTTATATTTTCCACAATCTAGGGGAATTATAGTGGGAGATAGAGAGAATTTTTCAGACAGAGAGGGAAGAGATGAAAGTAGGAGGGTAGCAAGAAAAGAGAGACACAGGTACACAAGGAGTGAGGGAGATACGGATGGCGAAAAAGAGAGAGGGGTAACAAGGGAGGAGGATGCTGTGAGTCTCAGACTTGATGGTAGGAGTGGGGTAGACAAAGAAAAAGAAAGAACCAGGGACAAAACGAGAGAAAGAGAGCGGCGCAGAGAGGTGGAAAGGCAGAAGGAAAGAGACAGAAGAAAGGAGAAAGAAACAGCCCTGAGATATAGTGGGAGAGAAGGGAATAAAGAATATATGATGGAGGGATACAGAGAGAGAGACGTGAGAAATAGAGATTGGGCCAGAGAGGAGAGAGGGCCTGACGGACAGTGCGATCGACTAAGGGGCACTGGAGATAGAAGAGCAGAGAAAGAATTAAATGAAAGGATGAGGAGAGAGTATGAGAGAGAGAGAGCACTCGTATCTCCTGCAGAAAGAGAGATGGACAGGCATGATGAACAAGCAGACAGACAGAGACGAAACTGCTATGAGGAACAAATGACAGGAAAAAGTAGCCAAACGTGGAGGGAGACAGACAGGAAGACTCAGGAGGAAGCCCAAAGCAGCAGAGAGTGGGTGCCAGGAAGTGATGTAGGGGGTGACCATCAAAGGAGAAGAATTAAAGATAGCTATGAAGAGAAAGAAAGAATGTCCACTTCTGAGAGTGACGTTGAGAAAAAGAGAAGTGAGGAAGGACAGGCTATAGCATGTGTTCTAAGGAAAGAAGAGGTAAGAGAAGGTTCTGAAAAAGAGGAAATGGAGAGAGAGAAAGAAAAAGAAAAATCGGAGAGCAAAACGAGACCCCACAGGAAAATGTGGCTGGAGCCCCGGTCAGCAAGAGAGAAGACAGAGTCATTACAGGAAGACTATAAGGAGAGAGAGCAAGCCAGGGAGAGATATGTACAGAGATACAGAGAGCAAAAGCCATCAAGAGGTGAAGAAGAAATGTCCACAGAAAGGAAGAATGGAGGAGTAACAGTATTGCTGGAGGACAGGTGCAGGGAACTAGACAGCACTGCTGAGTTTGTGAAGGATGTTGATCCTGAGGAAGATTTAGAAGAAAGCATAATAGGTGATGAGATGGTCTTTGATAGTGAAGATGGATTAGATGTTCCCTGGCAGGCAGAGACAGACAATGTGGCTGATGACATGGAGGAGAGTGACAGAGAGGAAGAGCAAGGGAGCGATACATATGTTAACTCTGAGGGTGAAGATGGAAGTGAGGGGGCATGGAAAGAATGGAGGGATAAAGGGACATCAGGAGATGATGGCTTTGTGACTGTATCCAGTGGTGCAGAAGAGTATGAGACAGAGGAGGACAGGTTTGAGGATTGCACAGAATTCTGGGATTCTGGTGGAGATAGAGAGGGTCTAGCTAATCAGTCACCTACAAGCAGCCACCAAAAAGAAGGAGAGATTGAAACCAGGATGACCAAAGAGAGAAGTGACCGTACAGTCACTGTCTTTTGTGTGGTTGGTCAAACTCTTCCCAGGTCAGGATCCAACCAAAGCCCACTGTTGGATCAAATGGAGCAGGAGAAGGCCTGTCATGACTCATCTGGGGAAATGGGTGGTGTTGGTGGTGATCAGGATGAAGCACCAAACAGAGACACAGAGGCAGAAAGCATGAGAACAGATCACAGTCTTAGTATGTCTGAGGAGGATGTGTCAAGCAGCCATGACACTAAATGTGATAATGCAGAATCTGAGCAAGTTACCAAGGAAGTTACCACATCAGAGGACTTAGTAATCAGCGGTGATGTAATTGCAGAAAAAGACAGTGAACCATACCCAACAGGACCTATTGAGACATTGACCCAGACTGAGGATCATGGAAATGCTCAGATGAAAGTGACAGATGGAGAAAACCAAGTGGAAGAACAAAATGAAATGGAAAGCGTGTGCCACTTAGAGGAGACAGAGAGTGCGGAGAATAGAAAACGCTTCTCTGCTGCTCCACATGTCAAATGGGCTAATAATGTGGTGAGCGAGATCTTGGGTTCTACTGAGGAAGGGACCCTGGTCGTACCTGAGCCAAGCACACTTACTGAGCAGGCAGGTGATGGAGCTCCAACTGAGGCTGAAAGTCAGGGAGACTCACCCCTCTACGGCATTGTCCAGAAACCCCGCAAGCACAACCATGAGAGAAAATGCATGGACCCTGGGTTAGTGCATCTCAAACCAGAGGACACAAAGACAGATATACAGGTAGGAAACAAAATTCTCTTGCAGGCAGAGGGGCAGTCAGAGGGAGAAGAAGAACTGGAGCCACTCTCCACGAGTCCGGATCTGCTGAGTCTCTCGTCCGATAATGAGACAGATAAGGAGGGAAGCAGTAAGAAGAAGCAGAAGAAAAAAGCAATGTGGAATATTCTCGGCTCTAGCAGCTTACGTGATTTTGGGAATGAAGTATGGGGCAGGAGGGCTGGGATCCGAAAGACATTACAAAAACACAATGAAGAGGAGGAGGAGGGAGGAGTAGGAAGGGACCGCAGAACCCGGGTCTTCACAACAGGTAAGAAGAGGCTGTATGTAAACTGGGGTGATATCATTTGAATATGTTCTAAAAGTGTGCAGTTCAGATTCTTACAGGGTTTAAAACAGTACAGACACTTTTAACCTGTTTTGCAAGCTGTTACTTTTAGGTCACGTTATCAGGTCAGGCAATTGCAGAGAAAGAAAAGATAATAAAGAGCAGAGCAAACAACAAAAATATGCTTTTAAAATTCAAATAAAACCATTCTCAGGTTCTGCTACTTTGCCCCAAGTGAAATGTTTTGCAGTAATGGGTAGAAGTCTATAAAATACTCAAACCCCACTGAGAGTCCTGTTTTGTAAATGAACAACTTTATATTTTGGGACATATGAAATGTGTATTTATCAAGAGGTTGCCATGATAAATGAAGTATCATCATAGTTGGTTTAACTACGTCCAAGAACAGGATCTAACCTAACAGCCTGGAAGTCACCTTAGCTGTCAGGTGATCACCAAAATAGAACTACTTTCATAAAATCTCCACCAAGCACCACGTTTCCTTAGGTGATTATAGGTACTCTGCTTCTGTTGGGTGAAAATAGACTACTAATAATGAGTCAAGAATGAATAGTTTTGTTTGTTGACAGTGGCCTCAAGTTGACTCACAATGTAGATAGTCTAAACCTGGGGACAGAGCAAGCGCACTATCTCTAGGATAGTTTAGGTGTGACATATAACTCTGGATCTGGATCAGTCAGTTATAGACTGTCTGGAACAAAGCTGTCTTGCTTTATTTGACTAATTTATACATCATCTCATTTAAAGCAACATTTACTGCACCAGTCGCTGAATTGTCTTACTGGTCTGTGTTAAGCTACATTTACATTGTCACTACTACGTACTATTGATGTTAATCACTTTATTGATACTGGCAATGCTGTTATGCTTTGCTGTATGATGTCTTTTGCTAAATTTCGCCATAATTCTCTTGTGCAGATGATGAGTATAATGAATTAAGTTGCTCATGGAGTGAATTCGATCTGAGGTATGTAAACCTTCTATTTTGTTGTTCTGAATGAAATCTGATGAGAACTTATTGGTGAATGTGCTATCATAGGAAATTTGGGCTTTTGCTCTAAGTTATTCATCCATCCATCCATTCTTTCACCTATTCATCCATTGACCTTAAAACATGTTCTAGAACAATACATTATACATTTACACGCTGAAAAAATAAAAAAAATAAAAAAAATAGTTTTTTTTTTTTTTTTTTTTTTTTTTAAATAATGTATAAATGTAACAAATAATGTATCTCCAAGCAAAGGTTACAGCCACTTGGTGGCTTTAATTAGAAATTCTTCGATAAAGGTTACTTTGCAACACAATGATTCAAGTATACAGCTCTGGAAAAAATTAAGAGACCACTTAAATTTTTTCTTAAATCAGCACCTCATTTTGCTTCGGTGATCTCCTGAACCAAATCTTATTTAACAAGGAAAAGTATAAAAGCCACTGTTGTGGTCATGACTATCCTCTTGCTGCAGGACCAGTTTGGATGGCAAAAACAGTGCTAGTAATACCTTAAATTTAATTTAAATGCAAAAGCATCTATGCATTATGCCAAAAGAATTAAAAATGTTTTGAGTGAGAAAAAGAAGGGTTCAATTCTGGCTTTTCTGGCAGAGGGAAACAGTGAGCGTCAGGTTGCTTCCATCCTCAAAATTTCAGGTCAAGCAGCAGACACTGGTGGCAAACAAAGTTATAACCGATGGCGGAAATGACTCTCCGCTGACTGGGATGATCACAAACTCCTTTGAATGTCAGTTAACAACCGTAGGAGGACATCAAGTGACCTGCAAAAAAGAATGACAAATGGCAGCTGGGGTAAAGTGTGTTGTGGAAATCCTGTTTCAATCATAAATAATAACTCACAGAGCACAGTGGTGAGGTAAAATCAGAAGCAAGGTTCTTTATTTCTTATCCTGCTGGGAGGACATCGCTTGTAACTCACACATTCAGTGCATCTGTTAGGAGCGAGAATCCTAACGTTCTCTGATTCAGTCCCTTTTTAAACTTCTTTGTCAGCCCCCCTCCTGCCTAATTAATTTTGTTTTTCATTAAGAGTGAGACATAAACGCATCCTTATTTGGTCTGGAATGTTTTGCTGTTTGCTCTGCGTTGAAGTGTCAGACAAGTTTTTCAGACATAGAAGATTTCGGTTCTGGTTTTGGCTAGTTTTCGTAGTAAGCAGTCTGTAGAAAAGGCAGCTGCTATTTTAAATGTCTCCCCTCTGCGCTTCTACACACACACACACACATATATTTCCTGTCAAGGCAGAAAGGTCACCAAAGTGCAGCTTCTTACTTGTAGTATATAAAACATAATAAAAGGTAAAATTAACAATTTTCCTCTTACAAGTGCATGGCAAGGACATTGTGAAACAGGCTCCTCTGGGCGGGGTTGAAGTCATGCAAATCAAGACACAAAGCCCTTTATCAATGAGAAGCAAAGAAGAGCCAGGCTGAGGTTTGCGAAAAACCATAAGGACTGGAACGTAGACGACTGGTATAAGGTCATCTTCTCTGATGAGTCCAACTTTCAGCTTTTCCCATCACCTGGTCATCAAAAGGTTAGATGGATACCCGAAGAGGCCTACAAGCTATAGTGTCTCACATCCATTGTGAAATTTGGTGGAGAATTGGTGATTGGGTGACCATATCCTGGTTTTCAAAAAAGAGGACACTGAGGGCAGGATGGCAGCATGTGGCAGTTGGACAACAGGAATGGTGAAATTGGGGAGGGGGGGGGTAATCATGCTCCATGCCACACAGCCAGGTCAATCAAGGTGGGGATGGAGGACCACAAGATCAAGACCCTTCCATGGCCAGCCCAATCTAGAGACCTGAATCCCATTGAAAATCTCTGGAATGTGATCAAGAGGACGATCACAATTCGTCAACCAAAGTGGAACTGACAATATTTTTAATGTGGAAAGTTTGGGAAATGTTTATGGAATAAAGCAAAAATGTTCATTTTCCTCAAACATATACCTGATAATTTTGCAGCGGTCTCTTAATATTTTACAGAGCTGTGATTTAATCGCTCTGTCTAGCTACGTTTTACTCAAACGATACAGCACTACATTAAGCCATGGATTTTAAAATGTACAAGCATTTTAATGTTTTTCACATAGGCATGGCTTTTATTATATATTGCATATTATAATGCTTATTTACTCTTTTCCAGAGCTGTTAAAGAAACACTAAGCCGGACAAAAATGAGGACCTCAAAATATTACAGTAAGTCTCTTTTCTTTTGGCTAGAGGGCCAGACATACTAAACTGTTTGGGCAATTTAAGCCATATACACATAGCTTCATGTAAAGCATGTCCTCTCACATGAATATATTAATTTGAGGGAGGATTTTGCAAAAAGAGGGAAGTCAGTGCAAAGCCATGTGAAGTAACAGGAAGTGCTGTTTTTGATTACTAAACATTGGGAAAAAAAGGGGCCAGATTTGCGTGGAGAGCATTTATTTCAGAATGAATTGAGTAGGAGTGCCAGTTTGGCCGTGTCAAATTGCATTTCATGCCGCACCTCCTGACGCAACTCTGACTCTGGCCCTCAGAGAACCGATCTGTCCCTTAAATGTGTATTAAAAAAGCAGACTCCCTAACAACAGAACTTTATGCTGATGCACCTGTAGTGTTCAGATTTGTTGAAAAGGAGAAGAATCCTCGAGTTGCACTTGTTTCTCTTTCCTCCTTATGGACAGGTTTGTGCATGTAATCCTGCAGAACAGCTGCTGAATTACACTTGAATACTAACTGGTCTGTGTTGCCTGAACATGTTGCACCACTGTATGCGCTGTATATGCCAGTCATTTTGTTATACAAAGTCAAATAATATGCTTTAATAAGGTCCCTGTTTTCTTACTTTATTACTTCACCAAGGCCTTACGTCTCTCTGTCTCTCTAAGATTCCCAGTTATATCAGGAGTACAGCGAGGTGGTCCAGAACAGGGAGCTCATTCATCAGTCTCATTCTGATGCTAGCTCTGTGTTTGGAGAAGTCCACGCTATCTCAGCATCCACATCGCCATCTCAGTCTCCTACTCTGGCTCGCCGGCCCCTCCCACCTCTTCCTCCTGTGCTCCATCCCCATTCTATATCCCATACAAACTCTTTCTCTAGTGGGAGCTGGTCGTTGACCATACCCCATGACACTCGACAGAGGCCCCCATCACCTCGGCTGTCCAGGTCGTTCGCTTCCTCGCCCATTCTGTGGCAAGAACTGCCGGGAGTGAAGAACAACCCTGAACTCAAGCACCTCAGCGAGGACGAGAAACGCCTACAGGAGGTATTGTGCTGCTTTAGTCCAAGCGCAAGGTTGGATTAGGGATGTCTCCTGGTTTACAAAGCACAAATTTGATCAGCCGTCTGTTGTAGGTGAGATTTGAAGTGGTGACATCTGAGGCATCGTACTGCAGCAGTCTGGACATTGTGGTGGAGCACTTTGTCAAGTACAAACAGCTCAACATGCTCTTGACTTCACAAGACAAAAACTGGCTTTTCTCTAAACTTTCTGATGTCAGAGCCATCAGTCACAGGTAGGAATGAACAATAATATGACGTAGGGTCATGGGCATCTCTAAATTGGGGTTGGTAGGGGCCCGGCTGTGCACGACATGATCAATTATTCAGTGTAACAAATTGGTCTAATACTTTTTTTTTCTTCCCTCTGAAAAAGTAGTCCCATCTCTGTAAGGGTGAATTTATAGCTTTAGAGTGTAGAGGGTTTCTGGTATTCGCTAATACCGATATTGACGTAACATTGACATCCTCACAGTAAATGAGCCTGTTCTCTTCAAGATGTTGTTCTTTGTTTTGTTTTTGTTCTTTCTTTACTCTGTTCTAATCTATACATTTATTGTGTTGTCCAGCTTCTTCTCTCAATTGGAGGAAAGAGTGGAGATTGACATAATGCACTTTTCCGTGTGTGACATCATCATCAGACACTGCCCGCGATTCCGAGCAGCCTATGTACCCTACCTCACCAACCAGTCATACCAAGACAAGACATATCAAAGATTAATGTGAGCTTCGTTCATGTAGGAACCTTAGAGCTAAATGTGTTGTAGTCTTGGGTAGTGATGTCTGGGAAAAACCACTGGATGTTGTTGTGTCTGAAAAATCATGTTTTCGCCAAAATCAAGGTTTTCTGCCTTTAAGAAATCATATTTTATCAAAACAAAGTGGAAGTGCTTCATTTGTTTTTTAATCCTGCCAAGGTTTTTTTTTTTTTTTTTTTGCAAAGACCACATCAGGTCAAGAAAAACAGTATGTTTGCCTAAAGGTATCTAAGACCTTACAATCTTAGTGTGATTTTCTCACATGTTGAACATAACTCATTGACTAGGTTGTTGGATACCGGCTGTCAAAATGCCCTGGATCCACAATGTAATCATTAAATGCCCTTCCCTTTCACTTTTGGATTTAACTAGACTTGCTACACCTTTACTTGTGGCTGAGATAAACGCAAAAGAGTAACAGAAAAGTTAACCCTGACCCTAGTTTTTAGAACTATATGCAGTATACAGTACAATATATATAAAAAATTTAATCATGAGAAGGGGTTTCCCCAACTACCGTACAAATGCCCAGCAAAATTAAAAGCATTATTATAGTTTTATTGCATTACTTCTTTGTCTGTCTCACTTTAATCTCTCATTCTAAATCCCTTAGACTCTCTTACCCCATGCTCTCTTTTACAGGAATGAGAATACTGTATTTCGTCACATAGTGGAAAAGTTAGAGCAAAGCCCCAAGTGCCAGAGACTTCCTTTACGCTCCTTCCTCATCCTCCCATTTCAGAGAATCACTCGGCTTAAACTGCTAGTGCAGGTACTCTGTCTCTATTAATCACACACTGCAAATATGATTCTCTATGTCATTGTTCTCAGTACAGCAGTGACGTTAACATGACAGTGGCAGATTAGCCCCCTGCCAAAAACATCCAGACAGTAGTGGTCCTCTGGTCAGAAACAGATACAGAGAATAACAGAAGAATTGTGCATGTGAAAGATGAGGTCAAATACCACTGCTTTTCTGTTGTGTCTGATACACTTGAACCAGCACCGCACATCATGTCACTTTAACTGCTGTGCTGTGAATAGATTTTTATGGTTGGAGAAAAAAACAGATTTTATTAAGATTTTATTAAACAGATTTTATTTTTTGTTAAATGAAGAAGAATATATATAAAAAAAAAGCCATAATTTAAAAAAATGACAGAATCTGAGACTAGGTTTTGAGTGTCCTTAGGGTCAGCTTTGCTTTTTATTTAACATTAAAAAATTTTTTTTTAGAATTTAAAGCCATATTTCTTTCTATATAGCTTGTGCCAGATTATAAAAAAATAACAAGTACTGCATGCCAAGTGTACATGTTTAACTCTCTGTCCAGGCTGTACTTTTTAAGTGACATATCATTTAATGGTTTAAGTAACATTTTACTTCACTTTCTTTCCTGCGTGTCCTCTGTCTTGTAGAATATTGCAAAGAGAACAGCTCCAAAGACAGTGGATGAGGCACAGGCAATAAAAGCCATGAAATTACTGGAGAAGGTAAGCACATACACACACACACACACACACACACACACACTGTTGATCAGTTGATCAGTTATTTGTCATCTCCTTTACAGATGATTCAAGACAGTAACGACAGTATATCTCAGATGAAGAACATTGAATCACTGGTGTCCCTTAATGCGAAGGTGGACTTTGAGTGCAAAGTGAGTGTTAGCCTCCCATGTTGCATTTATACATAATTAGAAGTTGTGTTAATTGTATACTTGTGTAGTGTCATCAAAGTGCAAGGAATTATTGAAAGATCATAATTGATTTTAGACCTGGCATAAAAAAGTGAAACCTGATACATTTGTTCCTTTCAGTACTATTAAGCTGAACAATGTATAAGAGTATTTCAGATTAAATCCACTGCATACCTTGGATCTTGCAGGCATTTGCAAAAGGTTCATTTCTTTTAGTTTCTTATTTACCATATTGAACATAGTGATATTAGAACGTAGTGAACATAGTGACATTTTACCAGATTCTCTTAATATTTCCATTATATATAAGCCATTGTTATTATGAATACAAATTCCATATCAGTTCATACAATACACAGTTACTATATTTAAACAATTGTCTTAAGGTCTTTATTCAACTTGTGTAATTATATATTGTGATGCCAGTACTCATGAAGTTCTTTTTTGCAGCTTTATGAATTTGCCTAAATTGCGATAATAATAATAATAATAATAATTATTATTATTATTATTATGAAATATATTTGTTGTTTTTTTATTTTATATCATGTTATTGCTTTTTTATTACTTATATATAATCATTTTACATTTTAGTAATTGTATTGACTTTATACTAAGTTTCATTTTTTTTTTTTTTAGTTATTTTTTTCCCCCAAAGATTTTATATAATTTATATAAAGACATTTTTTTATGTACAGGTAAAAATCATTTAATAACTGGTTCCATGAACGATCTGAAAATGGAAGAAATGGTTATTGAAAGAAAAAAATATACCCCCCCAAAAAAAGCATAAAGAAATATCCAAGTATGCAGTGCATTGCCAAAAGTATGAGGACACCTGACCGTCACACCCATATGTGCTTATGGACCATCCTATTATGATTTATTCCCCCTTTGCTGTTCTTAAAACCTCCAGTTTTCTGGAAAGGATTTGCACTGTATTTTGGACCAAGCCTGTGGGGATTTGGCCATTCAAACTAAAAAAAAGGAGGCAAAGGTGTTCAGTGGGGTTGTGCTCAGGGCTCTGTGCATTCCAGTTGAGTTCTTCCAAACCAGCCTGGGTGAGCCATGTCTTCATGGACTTTGCTTTGTGCACAGGGGCATTGTCATGCTGGAACAGGCTTGGGCCTCTTGGCTCCAGTGAAGGGAAATAGTAATGTTACAGCATACAAAGAGCTTCTAAACAATTGTATGCTTACAAAATTTGTTGCAACAATTTGGGGAAGAACCACATAAGACTGTGATGGTCAGGTGTCCACATACTTTTGGCCACATTGTTTATTTGTGTTTGTGTGCATCAGACTCTGCCACTGATCAGTCAGTCACGAAGGCTGGTGAAAGAGGGTACAGTCACAGAGCTGAGGGATTTCACATTAAAGGACAGAAGTGCCTATATCCACCTCTTCAATGACTACTTGCTTCTCTCATTACCCAAAGAGTAAGCTTTTAAATCCATCTTCCTTTCAAATTTCATATACAGTATACAAAATGCATTTAACTTATACACATTGTACAACACATTGTTTAATTTTCTAAACTTCATTAAGGAATTCACTACCATATTTTCTGTTTTTTGTAGAGGTGGTCGGTTTACAGTGATTGATCATGCTCCTGTATCAGAGCTGAGAGCTGAAAACTGCAGAGCCAAGCTTCATTCGCAACAAAAGAATCTCTTCCTTCTGCACATGGCACAGAGAGCCCTCCTACTACGAGCACACACACAGTGAGTGTGTGCACAGTGAACTACACATTAAATGTTTCTATTGGAATATATGTCATGATATTAGTTATTCTGCTATTTTTTTGGTTGGGGATGGATTTTTTTTTGTTTTTCTCTGAGAGGTTTGCAGTGATCTGCCATGCTGATATCACAGGGTTTAGTTACAGTGTAGTTTAATAGCGGAAAACATTTCAACAATCTCAATCGTAAATGATAATCTTATCCTGAAAGCTCTTAGAAGTTTCTTTTCTCACTCTGCATTGTCCAGCATTATTTAATGTCATATAAATGAGAAGTCATGGAGACAACAAACATTGGACAGAAAGCTACAGTTCCAGAATGTGCATTTGCGTTGAGTTAAGGCTGAGTGCCCAGTTAGTGATGCACAAGAATGAAGAGATCGCTTGACGCCAGTATTAGTGGGTAACAGGAAACTGTTAACCAAAAATAAAAATAGACCAACATATTCAAGGAAAGAAGTTTAACCTAAAAAAAAAAATAAATAAAATCTTTATTGAATTGAATTCTAAAATAAAGTATCTGAATTATACAGTGCCTTGCAAAAATATTCATACCCCTTGAACTTTTACACATTTTGACACCTTACAACCACAAATTGAAGTGTTTTTTTATTGAGATTTTCTATGATAGACCAACACAAAGTAGCACATAATTGTGAAGTGGTACGAAAATGATACATGGTTTTCAAAAGTTTAAGCAAATAAAAATCTGAAAAGTGTGGCGTGCATTTGTATTCAGCCCCCCTGCGTCAATACTTTGTAGAGCCAC
>JAOVYU010000056.1:22758817-22770148 GCA_025674565.1 Synodontis membranacea | reverse complement strand
TGATTTAGGTCATATTTAGGGTTTAAACTTTAGAAATAAGCATTTATTAGCATTTTTAGTGACTCCACCAAACATTGACGATTTTCACACATCCGCGCAGGGGTCTGGAACCTGACCCCGCGAATGCACGAGGTATTACTGTACACAGGAAAGAAGGTTTTCAGGGAGATATGACATGATGTGATTGTGCTGTGAGTGGGCGGAGCCTAAGTCTTCTTTGAAGACGAAAGTGTCACATATTGCTCTGATAGTGAGTGGACAAAAAAACCCCAAACAAACAAACCACAAAATAACAGTGAAATAAACATTTTTCTCCCAGGTTTTCTGTTCATATCATCACTGAGGTTTAAGAGAATAATGCTTCATTTAAGAAATATATCCCAAAATGTATGAAATAATTTGACCAATGTATAGTTGTTTATCCAGTTATCATCTCACACATCTCTGCTCTACAGGAAATCTCATGCCAGATAAATAAAACCTTTGAAGAGTAAATCTTACTTTGTAACTCTTGGGAACTTGGATGCTTCCTAGTGGCTGTTTCTGCATCGTTCATATTTCCGTTGGCTTGATCCCGTGTGTTTCAGGCTGATTTCACATAAACACAAACGTTGTTATGTCTTTAAGGCAGCTGGAGTGTTACAAGTGCCAGAGCAGCATCTAGCAAAAACAGTACTAACAGAAGCATGCAACACTAAGGCAAATGAGACGAGGGCAAAAAAAAATGTACAGTCAATAAGCCAGACTGGGGGGCATTTATTAGCTGTCAGCTGGCGGCTTATCTGCTTGGCATGTTAGCTTAGCTGGCTAACTGAGCTAGCTACAAAATATTAGCTGGCTAGATAAACACCAGCACTCAGACACCAGTGACAGGAGAGAAGTGTGGGGTAAAAATTACAGTGAATAAACATCACGTTTAATAACCCGTGTATATGTGCGTTTCACACCGAGTGACCTAGCTCATGATGCAGCACGAGCCCAGCTCTAAGGCTAAACACTGCTCCCTGAGGTAACCGCACGAGCACAGCTAACGAGCGCCTGATGCCGTTAAATACCGTTCCTCGCGCTGCACACAATCATGTCTTGCCGTCGCGACAAAAAAAAGAGGCACGTGCACAAACCGTTCCGTGGTCGTGAACTTCTTTATCTTGCGCATATAAAAAAAATAAAATAAATAAAATAAAAATAAAACAAATTTGCCAACGCACTTGTGTACGTCTGGGTTTTTTTTTGGAATAAATAGCGGCTAACAATAACAATTAAATGTCTTTCCCCAGTGCTGCCGTCGACCCCCGAAAATGACGTACTTCCGAGCGTGCGCGTGCGCGTGTGTGCGTACGTGCGCGCACACGCCTATTTTTTTCCCCCCTTCGCAGAGGGACTGTTCTGCGATGGAGCACGGCAGTTCTTTTAGATGTACTGAATCACTAGAATCAGTTCACTAAAAAGATTCGTTCAGAAGATTCGTTTACCGAATCACCGAATCATTGAGTGCGTGGCCGGGGGCAAGAGGCACTCAATGATTCGGGGGTGGGGGGGGTTTACAGCTCAACTGAACTGAGAAACGAACGAATCACTTGAGGAAGTGATTCGGTTCCGTTCGTTCCCTTAAAAGATTCGTTCCTTTGAACGAATCGTTCGCGAACGACACAGCACTAGTCTGTTCATGTGTAAGGTAAAAATGGAAGTAGGTGTGCTACAGTGATGCTACTGATTACTCATCATTTTAAATGGAGATAAAAAGCAGAACCTTTTTGTGACAGGTTAAACGCCAGGTTATTTAAGAGCTTTGCTATTTGCACTGAAAATCCTCTGAAACTTGTTTATCCAGTTCTCAGTCTAGGAAGAGAAACACAGGTAGAATGTTCACAATGCAGCCTGCAAGGGTGTAGGTGCAGGTGGAACTAGAAAAAAACCCTCAGTTTGCTTATTAAAAAATTCCCACCTCACAAGGATAGAGCCTATGTAAAAGGTAGGTGATAAACTGATTTTGTTACATTGTAACCTCATTAGAGATGTGTGTAGATCAGAGGGGTCCAGTTTTATCTAGAAAGGACCCGTGTGTGTGTGTGTGTGTGTGTAGGTTTTCATTCTGATAAACAGAAACCAGATCTGAATCTACACAAAGGCTAGTGTGTAATAGCAGCTGTAGGCAAGCTGAACATATTCACAGTCATATTTATGTAGTTTGCCAAATTGTAGATAAATCTGCTAAGAAATTAAGTAAAAAATTTGCTTTTACAGAGCACGACATGGCTGCCACAATGAAGTACAGATACAGGTCTATGAGATGATCTTCCTGACTGCTCAGGATCATTTTTTTTTTTACAGCCAACCAGCATGATAGGAAACAAAATATCAGCAAAATAAATACACAGCAATTACCAAACTGTTGGCTAAATTGCCAAAGTGTCAAAACTATAAATGAAAAACAGAACTGCACTGCAACATTTATCAGCACACAATATGACAGAAGGCTCAAACAAGTAAAGCACTGTCTACACGCAGACGTTTCTCTTGCTCTTTTTTGCACATTTTTCTGGGTTGTCCATTCGGAGTGCTATATGAAGTAATACATGTCTGTCCTCAACAGCTGTATGACTTTCAGTAACGCCATTCCTTGCTCTTTCTTTCTTTGTGTGTGTGTGTGTGCGCAGGTTTTTATTCTGATAAACAGAAGCCTGATCTGAATCTACTGAAAACCAGGCTTCAACTGCACCCTCGTGGCCCTCTGTGGATAACACTGGACAGTGTTACTACATGGTTTGTCTTTTTCCCAGAAGTGTGAAATGTAACCGGCATTACAGCTTTCCTGTCAGTGATAAATCCTCAGATTGACAGGCACTTACCCTTGTTTGTGTCTTGCCACTGTGTCTATACCCTTTCCCCAGACTCATCTCTTTCCTCGGGCCATTATGTCAGCTGAGAATGAAGGGCTGGCCCATTGTAAGTTCTTCCTGGTGTTTGCCATCGCTATGGACCTCTTTGGGATTACTATAGTCCTGATTGGAGTCTTTGTCCCACTAGAGGTTAAAGGTCAAGACTTTGGCGATCTACTGGTCTACTCGGGCGTGCTGTTGGTCCTGATGTCCATGGTCGGCTGGGTCATGTGGTACAGTGGCAACATCGAAGGCTTGAGCTTAGTGAAGGACCTTGGATATAAACGTAGTGCTGTGGATCTCCTGGCTCGCACACTCAGTCGCCGCATACGAAGAAGCCGGCACAATACATAGGCCGACCTTTCAAGATTTCAGATTATAGAACAGTTCAGAATCGGCATCAGATTCTTCACAACATGCACACTGTGTGTCACACAATGTATCTGTTATATCACAGCATGTGAACGGATCTAAGGTAGATATGGGAACCGTTTGGGTTTAAATCACTTTTGTCTTTCCCCCGTGTTATAACAGTACAATTGTACTAGTCCATGGATTAAAAAATTCAGTACATTATGCCCATAACAATTATGAGACAGCATTTCTCCTGTGTATACTTCCAATACCATCAGTACTCTTCCTCCATTTTACTTTATGAAATAAATCTCAGCTCTAGATAAAGTCTGCTTTCTAATGTTAGTATTGTATGTGTATTGAATGTGCTACTTTTTTTTGCTTTGTATAAGTGCTTGGGTTACATTATGACTTAACTCTTAACTGTAGATTTTAAAAATCATACTAGAATGTAAATACAGAGGGCATTTTGTACTTTTAATAAATATTGTATTTACAAAAGTAAATTAAACTTTAATAATACAGTCTGACGCGTTCACATGAATGTTGCATATTAGCAAGTATTTCCAGTCCTCAATAATTAATGTTCAAGTGTAGACATGCTCTTTCAAACAAAAACCTCCCAGTACTGTATACATAGTCACTTTCTGAATACTGAAACTCTCACGCAAATCTCTTGAGGCAAATTTCACTTGTCTCCTTTCCAGAATACTAACGACATTGCTAGTTTAAAAAAAAAAAAATTCTGATCAGCGTGGGGTACGTTTCCTAATCCTTATTGAATTTAACAGACCTCACTTTAAAATCATTCATACAGTATATCAACATGGACTGGGCATTAAGATACGTTCTTCTGACACGGCATAATGACAATGGCTGAATCGATCTCTGCTCAGACTCGTCACAAAAGGTGACGTGTGTAATAGCAGCTGTAGCCAAGCTGAACATATTCACAGTCATATAAATGTAGTTTGCCAAATTATAGATAAATCTGCTAAGAAATTAAGTAAAAACTTGCTTTTACAGAGCACGACATGGCTGCCACAATGAAGTACAGATACAGGTCTATGAGATGATCTTTTTGACTGCTCAGGATCATTTTTTACAGCCAACCAGCATGATAGGAAACAAAACATCAGCGAAATAATACACAGCAATTACCAAACTGTTGGCTAAATTGTCAAAGTGTCAAAACTATAAATGAAAAACAGAACTGCACTGCAACATTTATCAGCACACAATATGACAGAAGGCTCAAACAAATAACGCATTGTCTACACGCACACATTTCTCTTGCTCTTTTTGCACCTTTTCTGGGTTGTCCATTGGAGTGCTATATGAAGTAATACACATCTGTCCTCGACAGCTGCATCACTTAACACCATTCCTTGCTCTTTCAAAGGTAATAACATGAGAAGGGACGGACATAAGTGGACAGCAAGGCAAACGTGAAGTGAGCTTCTAAATAAACAAATACTGAGAAAAAGAAATACATACAAGCGTATAGACAAAATTACTGTCAAAGGGAGGAGCTAGGAACTGATTGAGTCGGGCTCTGCCAGATGATCACATGACTTCGGTCTGATCTCTGTGGGACAGTCTCACCAATTCCATCACTAACTTCATCACCTGTAGAAGGGGAAACCAACAATACAGTTTCTTACATGTAAACTTTATATACCGAGTTGCCAGTTTATCTGTTTCTTTATACAGTTAATCCATAAACTGACAGCTTGGACACGGGCACAAACAGACTGATAAACTGGCAACTTGAGTATTCGTTTATACCACAGCTAAATTGAATTCTCAAATCTGACTGAACAGAACGTGTTTCTATAATGGCACAGCTCTTTCAGTTAGTGCCAGCAATAAGTGCAATTCCTTTCTCCCTTCCTTTAAAATTTAAAGGAGAATGGTTGGAGCAAAGTACAGGAAAATATTACAAGAGAGCCTGCTTCAGTCTGCTAAAAACCTACAGCTTGGAAGAAACTTAATATTTCAGCATTACAATGGACTCAAAAAAAAAAAAAAAAAAAAAAAGGCCAAAGCAATGCAGGAGTGGCTAAAAACAAAAGTGAATGTCCTACAGTGCCAAGTCAAAGATCTGAATTAAAGTGAGAATTTGTGGTGGTGTCTGAAAATTGTAACATCCAACCAACCTTGAGCAAAAATCACTGCCAAACAGTGTGCAAAGCTGGCTGAAACTCACCCCAAACAGACGGTACTGCAGCAAAAGGTGGTTCTTCCAAGTACTAGTCTAAAGTGAATACTAATGCAACCAGCAAATTTTAGTTACAAATATTTTTTATATCCGCTGACAAATAATAAATATTGGCTGTGAAAATTTACTTTAAGAACATACTGGTTTGCAGTAAAATTCAAGTCTGGAACAATCTGTGTAATTGTCATTTGTAATCCAAATGAATGAATTTTTAAGGTCCACGATGTAGGATCTTTTAACAGAGACAGAGTACATATAGTCGCACACATGTTGTCATTAGTGTATAATTACCCATAATTACAAATCGTTGTTTTTGTAAGTGTAGAATGAGCTCTTTATATCTACACAGGGCATAGGTCCACTTCCACGGAGCTGCCATTCTGCGCCGCTACAGTAGCATAGAATGGACAAACCTCTAGAGAGCACCTTCCATGTTTTGCATTTTTACAAGTGGAAGCATGAATCTGGAAAGAAGCACTGCAATTATGACAAAGAAGACGAAAGGAAGGCAAGAAAGAATAAGGAAGCATGGAAGAATATTATTTAGCATGGAAAAAGCAAGGGAGTGCTAATGTAAGTACCCTACTATGTACTCTACTACGTAAGACGTATACTATGGGCACCTGACAGACACCGTAGGCTCTAAAACATGCGATAGAGGGTTAATGGGCGAATCATTCTGTTGGCTGAATCCTACATAGTGGACCTTTAAGGGGTTGAATACTTTTGCAAGGCACTGTAGAAATATTTGGGGAAACAACTGTTGGTGCCTCACCAATACGAAAATTGATGTAGCCTTCTCCACCACTAAGAATGAGATGAGAGGTAGAGGCAGCACCATCTGCTGTAACAGAAGGACCACGGCAGCCTGAAAATATGTCAAGAGCATATCAAGAAGAAGTCAGGCTGAGAAGATTGCACTAGATGAAGTTCTACAACAAAGAAACTTGATTTATGAGCAGGTGTCACCTGGAGCAGAGATGATGAATTTAACTGCTTGACGGTGGCCATGAAAGCACAGCTGAGCTGAAGACAAAGTGCAATATGGGATAGAGGACTCGGAACCTGTTGGGGCAGAAATAATAATAATAATAATAATAATAATAATAATAATAATAAAGAGAACATCGAGCAAATTTATGGTTCGGTTAGTTTCAATAGTTCCGCAAGCCGAAAATCATCCTGGCGAGGGAACATTTCTGCTCTGCAAGCGTGCAGAACAGTATAAGCCAGCAGAAGAGCATCCTCCTGAGGGTGCATTTTTGCTCTGCATGCACAAATGCAACCTCACGGTGTGATGAGCAATCACTCGATCCTCCTACGTGCTCGCAACTACTCGATACTCGCTTGATAGTCAAACTGAATTTCGAGACTTTGTAGGCAGGGACAGTTCCTGATGTCTCCGCATCTTTGATTGGTCGCTTTGAACACCATAGCAGAGCCTGTCTATGTAACAGTCACATGAAACAGCAGGGATCGAGTTGAGCATGTGCACAGATCTAGACTACAGAAGAAATGTCAGGGATATATTGTACTCCTATTTATTTTTGGACAAACATTTCGAAATGGCCAGGAATACAAACTCACTGAGTGACAGTGGGATGGAGAAAACAGCACCACTTCCTGTGCCCAGCCATAGCCGCCCACTGACCACAGACAGGGCAGAGATCTGAAGAGGTGAAAGGGACAGAAATGCATTGCCTGGAGGGAAGAGAAACAATATTTAAAAAAAAAAAAAAATTATTAACATAAAAACTTGTTTTTTTCTAGCTATAAATATATACAGATACATCACTGCATACACCTTATACATCACTGATACATCAACAAGAAAACAAATACAACTAATAATAAATTTCATAGGTTTTTATTTGTCTATTTATCAGTTTGTCAGTTTGATCAAGTTTTTGGATATATTTGTCATAACAAAACAATCATAAACCTAATAGATTTAGTTGGTAAACTGTCTAAAGCCCTGCGATAGATTGTCCACCTGCCCAAGTTTACCCTGCCTCTTGCCTAAAGTCAGCTGGGATTAGCTCCAGCTTCCCAGTGACCTTGATGGATAAGTGGTATAGATAATGGATGGACACTACAAAAAAACAAGCTGTTAAATATCCATGATGCACACATACCATTCCCTACATTTAAAAACATGCTGAATTATTAAGAGATTATTTCAGTGCACAGCTGACTCAAGAGCAATGACGAGGTTCCTGTTCTTTGCTCTCAGACTACAGCGATATTGTTACGTATAAGGCTCAAAGCAATTGCACTGTTTTTTTAATGTGATGGGTCACATTGTTCATTTTACTAGCTATTTTATTTATTACCGTACATATTTAATTAAATACAAATAAAATAAATAAATATCTGCTGCTTTTAGACAACTGGTCTTTTTCAGTGGAGTCAGAATAGAATCTTTAAATGCTACTATTATCAAATGACCAAAAAAAAAAAAAAAAAAAAGTATAGAACTTGCCTAAAGCTTTGGTTATCATTGATGAAACATCAACCTCCTGCAGTGGTCGTCCGGTTGTCCAGTCAAAAAGCCTGAGGGTGGGATCCAGCCGACAGGAAGCCCAAACTCCACTTCCTGCTGCACACAGGAAGCGAACCTGCTGTTCACTTCGATGTGACACTGTGAAGGATTTCTGCAATGACAGAAAGAGAAGGAAAACATCAATTGTAAACTGTTTAAAGTGCACACTGAGATTCATTCCATGACAGAGCTTCCAGTTCATACATACCTCCACTTTCCTGTTTTGAAGATCAATCATCAATACTTTGTTCCAGCATCCCACCCAGAGACAACCACTCTTCACTAGGCAACAACGAATGGGCTGCAGAGGAGTTACGCCCAGTGAAAGGACTTCATGAGATTGAAGATTCCATCCACCTAGAAAAGCAAAAAACCATGTTTGAGAGCAAACATGTGGTTCCAAACCAAACCGACAGTCAGCCCAAAGTGTAAATGCATTAAGACTAAACGAGAGGAAACGCACCAGAAATGTAGCTGAAAAATGCAAGCATTCCATTGCCTAATCCTGCAATCACCCGACCTGGTGAGAATCTATAAGGAAAAAACATTTTAAGAAATGATTGTCTGACTGTCGTATAAAAA
Source organism: Synodontis membranacea (assembly GCA_025674565.1). Lineage (NCBI taxonomy): Eukaryota > Metazoa > Chordata > Actinopteri > Siluriformes > Mochokidae > Synodontis > Synodontis membranacea. The sequence continues at coordinate 22,761,570 of JAOVYU010000056.1, read as the reverse complement.
ACCCAGAATCAGCAGAATGAACACTCACGTAAGAGAATGCACCCCCTCTGAGAGACTGACTGACTGCAAACAGCGCCTCCTAGCACCAGAGGCTGAATGAACGAGCACGCTGATAGACAAAAAGTGAATTAGAAAAGTACAGACTTTTAATCAATTTAAAATGAAACAGAAACATATTAGACCTTTATACCCTCCATCCTGTGTTCCAATCCACACAGTCCCAGATGTTTCTCCTGAAGCAAGAGATGAGTAAGAGTTGAGCAGCAAACAGCAACAGCCAGTTCAGAGGACACAGACAGAAGCAGTTCTGAGAATAAGCAGTAACTATTTTAAGCCTGCTCGATAGCTGAACTGACCAGTAGGAGGCACAGCACAAATGCACAGAGCTGGAGAGGTGGGCGGAAGGCTGAACTGATCCAGGATGGTATTGGCCCGTGCTGGGTCAATCACTGTGACATCACTACTGGAGGCAGGCCCAGTGATCACCCAGACAGAACACTAAGATTGGGAGGGGGACATGGAATGTGTATGAGGATGAATGACATGTCACAACATGTGGAAAAATGGGTGTTTATAATAAAAGGTGATACTGAGGCATAGATTAAAAACATGAATGGAGTGAGATTAAAACCTGAATGAATAAACAGGATCAGATATCACATGCATCAAACTAAATATAAAAAGAGTTGATCCTAGATTTGTTTTTGCTTCTGTATAATTTGAAGCCTTGTTCATGTAGGAGCAGGTAGGTAATTCTATGTTTCTGTGTTTCTTCTGTAATTATCCAACACACAGTGACCTGACCTTAAGTCGGTTGTAACAAATCAAGATTTCAACGTACACTTTGCTCTCCTGACACATCTGGTGGGACTGCTACAGCACAGGTCAGCTACAATAAAGAAAAACAAGTCTTTTAGTATACACGCATCCAGGCAAATATTGAGCTAAATGATCAACTAATTCCAATTTTAACATGTAATTACTTGTCAAAAATCTAATTGTATAAGGTCAGAAATTAAGCAGACAGCACTAGTTTTAGGTAAATATGGCTTTATTTATACAATTGTTGATTACAACCTAAACTAGCAAAAACCCAGTGATAAAATATCATGTTACTAGTAAAAAAATACACTTACATTGAAAGTATAAAGAACTGCACACAATCTAAAACCAACCCTAAACTCAGCCTCAGTAACCACAAGAAAATCGTTTGTCCTGTTATCTTTTAAATAAAATTATAATTTTTTTTTTTTTTTTACTCATGACAATCACCTAAATGCAAAAACTGTCAGAAACCTGGTCCCTGTTATTACCAGCTAATTGAGCCATGAACTGGTCTGTTAAATGATCTTCAGTTATTTAAAAATCATATCAGATAGGCACAGGGTTATCATATAATCACTGTTAAATGCTTGCTGATACATTTTTATTTTCATGTCTTTTTTTTTTCAGTTATAGAATTTAAATACAGATTTAACAGATCAGATTTATAGTGAAAAAAAAAAAAAAATCTAGTAAGTATTACTGTAAAATCTTTATGCATGAAATGATGCTTTCAACCTATACACTGTGAATACCCATGCTTCAGTATTTTCAATGATCAAAATTATGAAGAACATTAAATCTCCTCAGCAATGTCTCCAGTTGTAGATATACTTGAAGAGCAGGACTGAACTTTAACTAGCTGTGAATCTGACCTTAGCAGAAGCGTCTCTTTGGTCAAGCAATCGCAACTGTGTAAGGACAGGCACATCTTTAGGCTCCGGAAGTGGCTCTGCATTCTGGTTCATTTAGAAAAACGCAAACATGATTTTGAAGAAAAAAAAAAAAATCAGAAAATCTGCAAACTGAATAAAATATTTCAGTGAAATGACAATGACTGGAAAAATGCTGAAAAATCTGATCTTCACCATACTTGTGATGATGAGGAGAGCAGTCATGTGTAAGTGTGTGCATACCTGTGTGTCAGTGTGAGAAAGAGGCACGCTCCAGCCGTTCACCTGTCTTCTTCCCAGAGTTCCCCACACGTGAGAGCGGATCTCCCGGTAGAGTTCTCTTCTCCTCAGCCTTGGTGATAGAGAATCCCTGAGGAGGCAAGGAGAGAATCCATCACTGAAGTTTGTGGTCAGAAAAAATTTAAGGCATGGTGTTGTGAGGAAAGAAGAAGCAGTTTTTATATAATCCGAATAAATTAGTAAAGCTGAACAACTGTGTCCATAAACACAAGAAACAGAGAAAAAGCCTGCATACTCTGTCTGGGTCACACCGACAGATAGCTTATGAGGCGAGTCCACTGGTGAGGCAGAGGGAGGGGGCACAGGGGGGACAGTAAGGGCCAGAGCAGCTGGAGCCAGAGCAGCTGGAGCCAGCTGGTCCTTCGTCAAACCAAGAAAACGGTTAAACCTGTGAGAGACAAGCACCTAATATAACTCAATAAACTAGTGACACTCTCCTTGAAAATGAGCAAAAACATGTCGCAGTGTACCTTGCAAAAGTATTCACCCCTTGGCATTATCTCTATTTTTGTTCCCTTTCAACCTGGAACTTAATTGGATTTTAAGTTTGATTTTAAGTGATGGACCTATAAAAAGAAGCTACAGATTTATGTAGTTAAAAGGGAAAAAAACTTGCTTTAAATAATTCCAAAAATAATAAAAAATCGCCACCAGACTATGGCACTAGAGGTCGACCGATATTGAATTTTGCCGATACCGATAGCTAGGTTGGTCCGTACTTGCCGATAACCGATTAAT
>JAOVYU010000056.1:22730371-22742227 GCA_025674565.1 Synodontis membranacea | reverse complement strand
TGTGTGTGTGTGTGTGTGTGTGTGTGTGTGTGTGTTTGTTGTAGTCATAGTTTCCTTAGAGCTTGGCACTTATTTTTAATTCTTCCAACATGATATTTGCTGTCTTGATCCAATTCAAATCAGTGCTCTCATTTGTAATCATTTGAATAGTTTCATAATTAGTTCTGTTATCTCTGGATCACATTTGCTAGATTCATATAAAGGCTAGGGAATTCAAATGTGAATGATAAATGACAAATGGTGAAAGCACAAGTGCCTTAATGCAATAACATAAGTGTTAGGGATTGGCTTAGAGGAGTAGGGGAAAATGTGTTTTTCAAAGCAAAGGCACAATGAAATTCCAATGCTAATGTGGCTTTGGGACATGAGTTTGCCTACTGAGTCATATATTATGTTATAATATCCAATCTTTCAACATGTGTGCATGGTAATGAAAAATACTAGACGGCATTAAACACATAGCTTTTTGAGTACTGTTTCCAGCTGATGTGTTGCACTCTCCAACTGCCTAGCCTAATGCAAGAAAGGTTTTGTGATGCAGTCCCTATTGGCCTCTATAACAAGTAACAAATCTTCCCTCCAAACAAGCTCGTAAGTTTCCTCAGTTACTTTTATGAATGTGAATAGACAGTGGATTACATTTTAGAAGTATGGAAAGGCACCAAGTCATGTCTAAATTTCATCAGCTGAGAGTTTTGGTGCTGATTCACTGCACATATACATATATATATATACAGTATATAAAACCTGATTTTTTTCCTGCAGATCACCCTATTTTACACTATATTATTTATTACTTTCTTAGATAATCTTCTTTTATTTTGTGTTGTGTATTATAATGCAACTACAGTCTTCTCACCAAAACCATGCTGAATTAAAGTCTTTCAACTTTTGTCTCATAGTACTTTATTGCATTGTTTATCTATTTAGCATAACAATATACAGTGTATACATAAGAAATTGTTCAGATAAATAAGTATCCTTTGGAAAATCTTTTTTTTTTTTTTCATATAAAGACTTAAAATTTGTAACATTTTAAAACCTTTGTTTTCTGAAGTAGTTGAACGAACACAGCTGTATATAACTGACCTTAGGACATTTAGCAGCACAACAGTAGATCAGTACATCCTGGCCTAATTAGCAGTTAAAAAACTTATTGTTACCACTAGTCTAATACTTGTGATGGTACATTACCTTTCCCCTCCACATCCTTACATTTTTAAATGTTCGGGACAAAAAAAAAAAAAAAAGCTGGAGATGACAAAATGTGGAGACGAGCAGAGTTGTGCCAGGCTCTATAGGAATATGTCTGATATTTAGTTGGTGTGATATGAGGAAAACAACTGAATATCAAACATATCACATAGCCCCTGGCCTGCTGCTGTTGAGCCTGGTACTGAAAATAAAACATAGGGCTTCAAAAGGATGTGATAGGATCACTGCTTACCGAGAATATAGGGAGACAAATAAGAGGATAAGCAAGTAAACGAGACTAGAGGAGGGGTAAAATCAGATAAGAGATCAGTGTAAAGAACAAGAATAATGTCTCCTGTATACCACATACACAAAATAACAATGAAATGCTGCTAATGGCTGTCATAAATAACACCAATTACAGCAAAATGCCAACAAGAACAGCAGAAGATAAACCATTCAACAAACGCATCATGGATGCAATATATAGTGTCAGTAAAGACAATAATTTATCACACAGTCACAAAACTTACCATGTGGGTGATGAAGCCTGGTCTACATCCTTATTAGCACTAAAGCAACTGCATAAAACACACATACAGTACTGGAAATAGTGAAATTAAACAAGTCCATATAATGTGGTGTGTATTGCGATAGAAAATCTATGTGAGTGTGTGTAAACTATCACTCAGATGGGCATATATATATATGTGTCCCCCACAGAGGGGTTTCAAGCCCACACACACACACACACACACACACACACACACGTGGTTAATTAGAAGTGTATTGATCAACGTGCCCGCGGCTCTTCCTCTTGCATTAGGCTGATCAATAACTGTGATTTCACACACATGCACAGGAAGAGGACGAACAGTCGGGTCAGTCACTCCAGGCACAAAATTCCCTTATCGATATCATAATGATCAGATCCATTCTATACCGCTGTCCCAATGAGCATTACGTCCATTACTATTACCAATATGACTGCTGATAAACATTTTTAAACAATAATTAAAAAAAAAAAAATCACAAACTACTAGACGATATTGTTAAATTTTTTGGGACTTTTTTATTTATTTCCAACTGAATTACTTAATTACTTATCTATTTAGACTGAATGAGGAAGAAGTAGACATGCTAAAAAGTGGCCAGCATCTGACTTGGCTTGTGAAGTTTACTGTGTTTGTGAACTCTGCCTAATTCTGCCTGTCATATTTAATACGCAGAATGAATTTCAAAATGTAATGTTTTTCAAAGCGTGAAATGTATAGATATACAGTACTGTGCAAAAGTCTTAGGCACATGCAATGAAATGATGTAGAGTAATGGTGACTTCAATAATTATGAAATTAAATCTGTCCCTTTGCTTTTTTTTTTAAAAAAAAATCATAGTTCCAGGTACAAATTGTGCAGTTTTATTAGGACATGAGTTGGTATGTTTTCCTGAGCATCTTGGAGAAACTGACACAGTTCTTCTGGAGATTTTGACTATCGCAAATGCTTTTTTTTTTGCAGCAAATCCCAGGAGCCTTCATTATGCGTTTTTGTCTGAAAAGTGGTCTTTTACATATGTTGCTTTCTTTGCAGACAAACATTTTTATGCTTACAATTATTATTTTTATTTTTTTTGGAAAAGTAATGTTTGGGAATATGAATTTTTGTACTGAATCAACAAGGCAGAATTTATAAAATGTAATTTAGAACACTATTTGTATGCAAAAAAATAGGATGCCTAAGACTTTTGCACAGTACTGTATATCTATTATATTTGAAAAATATATGCTTAAATATTGTATCACTAATTAGCAGCCACACTTTTTTCTAGTTTACGTAATGAAGAAAGAATGGCACAATGTATATAAAATTTTAGCATTATATACATTATATTTAAATCTTTCGATTATTTTTGTTGATTACAAAAGGGCACATCATTTCTCTAGTACTCTGAGCTTCCTCTTGCATTACTTTATAGAGAAATGAACATGGGTGAATCCAATTTGTGACTCTCCCTGTTGTTGTTGTTCCTTTCAATTATAACATTGTTCATCTTCCTTATTTTATTTCCTATTTATATAGTTTTTGCTTTGTGTTAGCTGGACCAGAAGGTCAGACAGGTTTATTGGCAGCAGCAAAGCAAAAACTCCTGCCAAACTTGTGCCCTTAACCATTCAAAGGATGATCAAGAAACTATTTTTTGCGCTGACACTGTATAATTTTTTATATAATCATTTTCTTTTCCAAATTTGAGACAGGGAATTTGGAAAAGAAAATTATTCCTTAAAATACAATAGTCAGTAAAGGATCATATTCATACAAAGAATCGTATTTATTTTCTCAATCATGCACAATTAAACTCACAGTTACTTCCTGCTTCTCAAAATTATACGTAACCATTTTTCATCATTTATTTCAGGTTATATTTGCTAGGTTAAAATGCATAAAACGTTACATTTTAAATGTCTGCTAAACTGATGTGGCTGTTAACACACTATAAAACAATCAGAATTAAGGAGCTGTACTGTATGTGCTGAAAATACAAAAATCAAAGTGAACCTCTGGGAAATGTGCAGGTGTAAGGTGGAATTCTATTGGTTTCTTCCTCCTCCCTCTGCTGTGGTTATTACCCAGAGTCCTGCTGGATGGAGTGACCTTCTGAGTGAGCTGAGGCAGAAGAGGATGTCACAAATTGCACGGCCTAATTGTGAGCCTGGGGGCAGCATCGTCATTGGTGGAGTTGGACAGGAATATAGGGGTTAGGGAGGAGTGCAAACACATGCTCACTCAATAACGTTCACATTCTGCAGAAGGGTTTAGACAAATAGTCAACTTTCATTTGATCTTTCTGTCATTAAACCTCCAGGGGGATGACCCAGTAAAACATGCACACAGATTGTAACACTTCAGATATAATAAAATCAACAGGATTCAGAGATAGTTTAGAGTTAAATTAAAATGGAATGGGAGTATAAGAGAACAAAACCATCTGGAAATGTAAAGGTTATAGTGGTTGTTTATTAATATGCCTTATGCCTTACACATGAGAAAGTGTTCTTAATTTGATTTAGATAAATGGCCAGTAATTATTATTATTATTATTATTATTATTTTTTTTTTTAGCAATTTAACTGATAGGTTTATTAAGTGTTTAAAATAAAGGCATACCAGAATGTGGAACACAATTAATACTGATCATTCTAAAAGAAATATGAAACAGTATAAAATGTACTTTTTATCTCAACCTTACATACTTAATTTTTTTTTAAATAAAAAGTACAGATAAAATTCCAAATTGTGCATATAAAGTATATCACTAGGGTTGGTACATCTATTTAGAGGATCCATTGGTAGTGTATTCTCAAGCTCTCTATTTATGGTGCAGAATTGGACCGTAAGAACCTTGTTGAATTTTTGAGTGTACAATATGCTTTCTTCTGACTGGATGAATGTAACAACATTTTCTTAAAGTTACCTTGAACATAGAATAGATAGATACAGACCCATGTACTCACAAGACACCAAGTTTCAAATATTTAATATATGCATTACACAAACAAATATACTGTACACCAAGGCAAGGCAACGATATCAGAAGATCAGGAAAGCACAAAGAAACAATTTAAGCTGGGTGGATTCATGACACACACCAATTTTACAAAATGTACCCAGTGCAACACAGGTCACATTAGCCCTAAAACACAAGTAACTCCCATAAAAGCAAACAGAAAAAAGACATAGTTAAATAACCCGAGAGACACATAAACAAACATTGTACACTTTAACCTACTCCTTTTTATTCCCTTCCTCTTATGTATTTGCTTAAACAAACTGGGTCAGAATCATTACCAGGATTTAAAACAGATATAACATCTTAATCTTATGCAAATTGCGTTCACATTTTGAAAACAAAAACAACAGGTGGCTGGCCTTTAATAAAGTTGCTTGGCTTTAACACATTAAATTTAGTTCCCTGTAACAGTTTCATGGAGTGCTGTGTGAGATTCTAATAAATTTACATGTGTTTTATTTCAGAGAATAGTTAAGAAGGAACACTTTACAAATGGGGCTATGTCACAGACTTATTTGAAAGCTGGCAAATGTTCTATGGGCCTAGACCTTATTTTAGAAGATCCTCAAACCATATTTTAGCAGCCATATTGCATTCCTAATATATTTATAAGAATTTCTGACTTTACACATCATGGTATTTAACATACCTGAAAGTATATGGAAAAACAATCTAAATATGAAAGTGTCCTACTAGTTAGTTTACTTGACAAATAGTTAGTTGCGAATGATTTCTGAAAATATTAAAACATATGTATCACCCAACACCAATTCCATACCAGAGCAAATTCAGTTGGAACAACCACATACTGTAGGTGTTAAATAATCAAATCAGCCATTAATCCTCTTACTGTGATATATAACTTAAAACACAAAATTCAAATGCAGCAACTGAATGTTCACCAAACACAAAAATATGGTTTCTGAACTGATAAAAAAAACCTTGGGTTTTCACTTTTTAGCTGGATGATTTGGATCACGTAAAATCCTCTCTGTCCTCCAGAGCTTCAAGTACCTTTGGAGCTCCTGCCTTTGCCTCTTCTTAGGCTTTTACAGGAGCTACTGGATTTTTCTCCACTTTTAGAACAGGCACAATACCACATAGTTTCCTGTTAGTAAAACAACAACAAAAATATCATTTAGAATTGAAGCAGTTTTTTTTCAGGCAACCTTATTTTAAATATCAAAATTCAGAAGCAATTAGAAAACAGTAGTTGTGCACGTCCCCTAAATTAACTAATTGTACTTTACTAACATATTAAGTGAAAATTCATAAGTACCAGACCACAACTGCACCTTTTCTCATCTGATATATAAAAACCTGATTCCTTATATTAAAAACTGTTCTTCAAACTACATATACACCTTGCAATAAAATACCAGTATCCAGATACTTTATATGGATTGGAATAAGTGCAAGAAGCTAATTCAAGATCTAAATGTATACAGTGAGGAGGAACTGATGTAAACCTATTCTGTGTTACTAAAAATGGATAATTCTCAACCCTTTAACCAGCGAGAGATGAAATGCTGGGCTAACTGCAAGTGGAAGTGCAGCAGTAAAAGTAATACAGGAAAATGAAGTACAATAAAGTCTCCTGGCTTATCTGGTACACCTTTGACAGCCACTTGATGTATCCCGTGTATGCCCAACATGTGATAAAATGAGACTAGATTGTAGACAGTAAGAATTTATATAAACATTATGGGACAAAGAGCAAGATTAAATTACTCCGGCCAATGAACACATCTTGTTGACATAGTGTTTCTCTTTGGATATCGATATCAGGGTAATGAAATGCAGAGTAACTCAACTGGCTACTCTAAACTGCCCATAGGTGTGAATGTGTATTAATAGTTGTTTGTCTTTGTCTTTGTGCAATCCCTGTGATAGGTTGGCCCAAGGTGTACCCTCTCACCCCAAGTCAGCTGGACTGGGCTTCAGCTTCCCGCGAACCTTAATGGATAAGTGGTGTAGATAATGCATGGATGGATGGATGGGTAATGAGTGCACATTTGCACTTTCACCGACTAATTATGTACATTGTTATCTGCATCAACATTTATGCAAAATATGCCAAAAATGTAGAGATTTCAGTTACTCCACCAAAGTAACTAATAATGAGTATACACAATCACAATATATGATTTTTATCATGCAATGTTATAATGATTTTATCCTGCAATGTCAATGTCCTAATTATAATTATCAGGAGTCAGGTGAAACGTTCTCTAATATGAACAATAATATGAACTACTGTAAATGTTACTAAATGACTTATTGTGTATATTATTCTGTATTCCATTATACCTTTCATTACCATGTGTTTTCCCAGATTATATATTCAGATATAAACCGAATGTTACACAATGATCAGAGAAACCTAAGGTCTAAAAAAGTCACTGAGTGCTTGAACAACAAAGGCTTTATTGGAAGCTGTACCAACCTATTTCCAATCAAACCATAAACAGAACAGGTAAAGCTTAAAAAGTAGCACTTCTCAAACAGAGCACATAAATAAAACACCCACTCAAGCATATACTCACATCCCCTCTACGGAGGTCTTGATGATGTAGTCACACACTTTGCTGCGTTTCGTAGATTCTATTTTGAGGTTGTTTTTCTGCTCCTTCAAATTGGCCATATTCTGCTGAAACTCAGCTGATGATGGAAGTAATAAGGAGGCAATGGTTTACAACATTTCACTGAATAATATGTATTTTACACCAAATCCAGAACTCCAAAAAAAAAAAAAATAAAAATAAAAAAAACATTGTATATTCCATTATAACAATGTTTTCCATATCAGACATTGAAATTTTGGAGTGCTTTAACCCAACTTGGCCACACAGAGACAGTGTTCAACTACAGTATGAATAAAGTCTGTTATCTTTATGAGTTTCAGGTTAATCCAGTATATCATTATTTTCTTAGCTGTATGATGAAGGTGAAAACTTTGACTAAACAGCATACTACATTGACTAAAAATGCACTTCTATTGTCTTTTTAATAACTTTGTTGAAAAAAAGCTTTGGGTTACTAACCAGCTTTTTTTTTTTTTTTTTTTTTGGCCATAACCATGCTGGATTAAAAAGAAACTGTTCCAGCAAAATTACTCATAAATTAACTCTGTAAATGTGGTACTCACTGTCAGTTTTGTTTTTCGCTGCATCATTAGCAGCAATTTCAGCTTTGATCCGACTCTAGAATGAAAAGTAAAAAAATAAAGGATTTTGATACTACAAGACATACTTCATATTACACATGTATTCATACTACACAATCCAATTCAATTAAATTTTATTTGTGTAGCACTCTTAACAATGGACATTGTCTGTCTCTGCCTTCCCCAAGTGTACTCTCCACAATCTCAGAAAAAAAAGGGTATTAATCTATACCTTTCCCTGTTATCAGGGTGGTCCTCTTATTTTTTCCTACCTTGAATATAAGTAAAATATATCTGCATTTTTTTTTTTTTTCAATCTGAAATCTTACCTTTTAGATTAAAGCTTTAAAGGTACACTATACACACCCCTGTGGGCAAATGATACACACTACAAGTACAACAGCTGTATGCTTCAAGGTGCTGTGATGCATTCTGGATCTGGCTGCTTACTTTACCTCTTGCTAACCAATTCCTTTTTTTTTTTTAACTGAAACCTCCAACTGCAATAGTCTCTAATAATAGCACCTCCGGCAAGACACGAAACCCTAGCATTGCTGCAGATAGACCAGGCTACAATCAAATGAAATGTAAGGAAATGAAATGTTTTGCCTGCTACAGTAGGTCTATCTTTGATTCTCCCCCAGACCCTGACCCTGATCTCCTCCCTCACCATCTCACTGGTGCATGTGTTCAGCTCAGCTTTCTTTTTATCAGCAGACTCCTGGGCTGTTTTTATATGGGTCAGAAGCTCCGCGACCTTTTTCTTGGTTTGTTCCAGCCTCAGGTTGGCCTCAACAATATTGGACTGGTACTCCTTCAGCACGTCAATGGTCACTCTGTGCTTAACCCCCTCGAAATAGGAGGTCTTGGACAGTTGGTGCTCTATGGTCCTCCTAGAGTGAATGATGCCCAAAAGACCCAGGGTGACAGCCACTACCAAGAGCAGCACCACAGCGATGTACCTCATGATGAACTTAAAGAGGAAGAGTCAAGAAGAAGAAGAAGAGCCGCAAATGTAAATCCGTCTGTTAGAAGAGTTGTGAGACCGGCTGTTCTACTTCACCTCTCCTACAGGACAGGAAGAGCTGCTTTCTTCTGCTTAAGAGTGCTTTAAGTTAACTGAATCCGAAACGCTTGGCTTGAAAACCCTGTCTCTTTTTTCTCTAATAAATGACTAAATACATTAATTCTAAATAAATAAATAAATAATAATAATAATTTAAAAAAAAAACCAAGCACCGTTCGCGCTCGTGCCGCAGACGCGTAAAAAAAAAAAAAAAAAAAAAGTTACTCGAGGAGCAGAAGAGATCAAAGCCACACCTGTTCCAGGCTCCGCCCCCTTTTTTTTTGCCAGCGCAGGTAGCCTACTTTACATACACACGGTGTCTGTTTCCTAAAGAAAATAATCCGACAACACCACTAAACACACCTGTCCAAGCAGTCCACAAATCCACACTCTTTAAGCCTGGAGTAATATTCCATCACTAATACTTGAGGTATAAATGAAAATGAACCACGTGGTTTTTTTTTTTTTAGCTCAACCGAAACCTGTGTGATTTTAAACCTCGATAAACAGGTCTGAGCTCCAGCTGTTAGTGCTGTAGTATTCTGGCACAATGCTTTAGTACAGTAGTAGGATGACTGTTACATATATATATATATATTTATTGTGAAATTATGCAAACTGGGACAGTTTATCTTATTAGTAGGCTATTCATTTTCTGAATAGGCTACTAACAAGATACGGGGAACATATAGACAGGATACGTTTCTAGAAACATCATGTTTACTGCATTCGTGTGACCTCATAAAAGAAGAGGGCGTGGTTAGCATCAAACAGGAAGTGGGTGTAAAACAAACAAACAAACAAAACGGAAAGTGTAGATATAATTTGGCTAGTTATTATTATTGGTTTTTTTTTTTTTTTTTTTTTTTTTTTTTTTACATCCATAAGGTTATATAACTGTCATGGTTAATATATTTTATATACATAAAATACATAAATAAGATGTACTGCTGTAACAGTAGGCCTGTAAAGATAAGGTTAGTCTGACTGGGAAACAGAGAATGTTACTTAGTCCTACTATTTTATTTATTTATTTACTTATTTTCCTCTGTACTGGGTTCATATAACTTTAGAGACTGATGTTGATTTTTAAAAAAAAAAAATCTTTATTAATATTTATAATGCCACTGCAGAAAGACAAACCATTTAAAATGTAATAAAAAATGAATACAAATGTTGTTGTTGGTTAATAAAGAGAAGGCTTTTCTTTAGTCTTGTTGCAATATAATTGATTGCACTGATGAGACATGAGACAAAATGTATCCCAGTTTTATTTTTCCCCTTCAAAAGCTGGTTGACGATTTCAGAAATGTACACATGCTCAGGCATTTGTTTTATTGATTGCAAAAGGCATTACTAGAAAATTCGAAAACTGTCCCAGTATATCTGAATTCACCCCGTATAGCGTAATGCAGTATCTATAACTGAGGGTAATAAATCAGAACTATGGGCACACAATCTAAAAAAAAAAAAAATCAACCCCTGAACATTGTACTATTGTTTTGTCTTGTTTTGAACCACAAGATGGGAGATTTGTGAATCCGGCACTGGAAAAGTCAACCTCGATATTAGTTCCGTCTGAGAAACCAATAGGTAAATGCGTGAGAGTTTTATGTGAGGCCAAAGGCCAGTTCTTTCAAAAACACAAAGAGTTTTTATTGCAGATCACACAAACTATTTGCCTACTCAGTTTAATGAACAGGATCTTGGTTCCGCCTGAACTGAAAGGTATGAAGTCTACCTCAACTCAACCTGTTCTTGGAGTATGTTCACGGCTTTGTCTGTTACTATCAGTGTTGTGTCAGGCAAAATTCAAATGAGCAAGACATTGTTAAATAGTATAAGTCCCTGGTTTTGTTGTATTTGTCTTCAGTAGCACTCTGTCACTGTTGTCACACCTGAATATCTGGTTGGACAGGTAAACCCGGATCCCAGATGGAGGGTGGAGGGAGGGAGGGAAATGCAGTCAGGGCCAGCCATTGACAGTGCTGCTCTGCTGAGAACACAACGAGGAAAAACTGAGAGACACAGAGAGAGTGGGGAAAGACCCTCCAGTGAAATTCATAATCTCCTCACCTCCAACTCACTTTCTCTACTTCGCACATGCAGGATGAAGGCTCTCTGGACATTGGTTTTCTTTTCAGTGTGCGCAGTGCTGGTCATGGCCTTTCAGGCTATAAAGCAGGAGGCTAACATTCGAGCAATGAGAAAAGCAATTCTTTTAAACACCGAAGAAGTGACGAAAATGGAGGGTGTAATCCTGACTTCCAAAATGGCAATGAAGAAACTGAGCAGTCAGTTGGCTCCACTGGACAAGCAGAAAAATCAGCTAATAAAGAAGATGGAAGACCTGGTGACACAGAAAGAAAAAACTGATGAAAATCTGAACACCTGCCAAAAGGAGAAGGTAAAGAAAATGACAGAAAGTAATTTAGTAATTACGTACATTGTAAATTATAGTTATGATGTAAGTTAAGATTATAGAGTTGTTCAGTTCAGGCTGTTTGCTTTGACTCTGAAGAATTCGACAACTGTTGATGCATATTTAAATCACAGTTTACTGAAGACTATTCCTTAATATACCATAAATCAGTGCTTCAGATTTCAGTGTACAGGTTTCAGTGGTAGATACTGGGAATAAATGCAAAAGTTTTGTCTTCTAAATGATGGATATGGATCCAGAATCTATGATCTAAATTCAAAGTCATTTTTTAATGACAGTATTGATTACAAAAATGATCCTGGTGTAATGTAGTAGTAGTAGGAGTAGTAGTAGTAGTAGTAGTAGTAGTAGTACAGTAGTAGTAGTAGTAGTAGTAGTAGTAGTAGTAGAAGAAGAAGAAGAAGAAGAAGAAGAAGAAG
>JAOVYU010000056.1:22694129-22707383 GCA_025674565.1 Synodontis membranacea | reverse complement strand
ATATAAAATACATTTCACATTCAGATGCAGAATTTATATATTTCTGTAAAGCTGCTTTGAGACAGTGTCCATTGTTTAAAGCGCTATACAAAAAAAATTGAATTGAACTGAACTAACTGAGTCAATTTGATGACGCCATTAAAAAATCTCAGGTGAGAAAATAATGGAATTGATAATTAATAATTAGCTCATTTTTAATTACTAATTTGATAACTAATAATTACAATTGCCAGCCTGATGATATGATATGAAATTGCCATTGTGTAACGAACTAACCTTACAGTATTACAATGCCATAACATACATTTATATGGACATTTCAGTAATGCATTTCCAGTTGCTTAATCAGACTTTTTTTTTTTTTTCAAAGAAGTGCTACAATATGAACAGATAACTTGCAAATGTAGAGGATGTGACTAATTGCCAACTAATTCAGTTGCGCTCATATCTCACCTCAAAAGTTTCTTTCCCTGATGCAGATAACCTAGCTAACACAGAAGGCATTCCCACAGCACGGAAGTCAAACTCTCACTCGGGCTCTCTCACCTTAATCGCACTGGTTGATAAAATCCATGTGATCAAGAAAAAAAGACAGGAATGGACCTCTTACAGGGAATCTATATAAACTACCATTGGTGGTAGAGCAAATGCATGTTATTCACCAACAAGACGGCACTTACTTTTTGCCAGCTGTGAAAAGCTGTATTGCTGTGCAATGTGAAATTGCCATATCCAAGCTGACAGTGCATTTTTTTTTTTTTTTTTACTTTTGCAAAAACAAAGAACATGCCAATAAAAAAAAAAAAATCAACATATACTTAAAAGTGATAATCCATCATTCTTTCCGTCAGAGAACATGCATTATTCACTCACACAAGTGATTATACAAAGATACAGTAGTCTCGTGCATTTTTCTCTTTTGGTGAAGCTCCTGTGTGGCTTCTTTCTCCGCAGGCTTTACAAGATAGCATCAGATCTTACATCTGACTTACGGTTACAGGTCAAAAACCAGATTGTATCTTTGTTTCTGTAAATGAGTATAATTACAGAGATACAATCAAATAGAATTGAGGTAGATGATCCTTATTTTCATGACAGTATTTCAAGATAATGTACAATGTCTCTATGAGAAACCCGGATCTGAATTTGTGCCTCTGTGAGACATTAAGTATTAACCTGTATGGTTTTCTTTCTTTCTTTCTTTCTTTCTTTCTTTCTTTCTTTCGATCAAGTGAATCAATAATATAATGAATTCAAATGTCATACAAGCTGTTTAGATTTTGTGGAACACCTTAGGGCATGATACACTGGCATTATATACTCATATCTGAAGCAGCATGCCCATCGTTACTTTCATTTTGCTGTGCTTCCACTGGTAAGTCTGCAAGTCTCTTCCTTTGTGAGTGGTTAGCAAGGAGAGATAGACAGAGTAAGGGTTTAGATAAGGAATGAGGGCAGAATAAATGTATCTGCTTTTTGTGTGTATCAGCATGTGGTCGAGGTGGATAGATGGAGGAGAGGTGGAAAGAAGAGAGAGACAACATTCACTCTTTATCAGCATGTGGTTTCAGTGGGGGAATGCAGAATTAGATTGCTACGTATGCTTTGTGGATGTGTGCATGAAACATGTGTGTGTGTGTGTGTGTGTGTGTGTGTGTGTGTGTGTGTGTGTACTATTTGCAAAAGTAAGTAATTCTTCAATGTGATACCAGACAGCACTAAGGGGGAGATATTAGATTTTGAAGATAGGAACAGAACATTTTAATGTTCTGGAAAAGTCTACATCCTGGCAAAGAATAACAACACAGGTGTGTGTGTGTGTGTGTGTGTGTGAGTGCGCGTGTGTGTGCGTGTGTGTGTGCATGTGTGTGCGTGTATTTACTGAGACTATATATGTTAGTGGTTGACCAGTTAGACTAGTCGAATAATTCATTTATTAGTTGCGGCTGTGGGTAGCTGTTGACTAGCCAGAGCAGTTGAAAAACCAGTGAGGACGTTAAGGAGATACAGACAGTCAATCCAAAAAGCAGGACAAATGTACTTAGTCTGACAAAATGTACTAATCTCAGACTAAGCACATTTGTCCTGCTTTTCACACTACTTTTTTATTTGCCTTTTGCTTTAATTGACTATTACCACTTCTTTGTATCACTTTTCATGAAGTAGAGAGATGTATGAGAGTTTTTTTTTTTTTTTAAATTCCCGTTACCGCCTGCTCCAAAAAGTACTTCTCCTGCTGTTATTTTTTTTATTGTTATTGTTTTTTAAAGATTGATAAAATTGAAATATAATCCTTGTACTGTGAAACAGTGTCACCAGCGCTGTGTGACATGGGCTGCACATCACAATCCGATCCCACTCGGCAAGTTTTGAATCAGATCACTGAGGTCTGCCAGACACAGAGGATGATCCTGACTTGGTTTTAGACGCAAATGAAGCCAGAGCTGAACATGGCAGAAAAACCTCCAGACATCATCACATCCTCTATCCATTCTTAAATTTATGGATCTCGTGCCATGCTGCTCTCTCAGAGTCAACTATTTTGATTGTGCGTTTTAAGAACTTCTTCCTTCAGTGGTGTAATTTGATACTTATCTACATATTCATTTACGTTTGTCATTAATAACATAGTCTAAACTTTGAATTTGGAAGCGTAAATTGTAGCCTGTGTATGGCTGTTAAATGAAATGCAGTTTGACATTGTCTTTGCTGCACAAATCAAACAGCATAAAAACAACGAAGTCGTACAAATCACTCTTTGCTTTGACTATAAGGAAAAGTTGACTAGTCTTCTACGTTTTTTTTTGTGTTTTTTGTTTTTTTAATTACTGTTTGGCTAGTAAAAATGAGTAGTCATTGCTACCTATAATACTGTATATGTGTGTGAGATACTTCTGTTCATCTTACTTATCATGTTCCTAGTCAGTTTGTAGAAATCATGGACAGTACCACCTAGAATAAATCAAGAAACAAAAAGAGAAAGAGATTCTAGGGTCTCTGTGGTTCAGTTAGTTGTTGTTGTCAACCTCAAATAACAGGAAATTCACCAGGCATGCGACTGTGCTCTCTATTCCCTTCAACACACAAACATTCAAACGTTCAAGAACTTGTACAGTCCTTACAGTCTTTAACATGGGAAAGCTCTTAAATTTCTCCTGTCAAGCGTGTACCTATACCATTGTTCCACAAACAAGTATCCCTCACACGTTCGTGCTTCCTCACGTTCGCTAATACACGCTTGCTTTTCAAGCATTACTATATATACTGCGGATATGAAGAGCTTTTTTGGAGTTCCTTCCTGCACTCATAATCAGGGCAAACGTAAGAGCTGACACACTGACATAAACACACACTGACACAGAAACGCAAGTCGCGTCCATCAACAGCATCACACGCAGACGGCTGCACCATATTTATACACGCTATGTCAGATCGGCTCAGTTGGCCCTGAAAGACCGACTTCTTGCAGAAAGCATAACAAAAACCTCACACTAACCTGACTCTCGTTTGTAATATAAAGCATAAGGAATCCTTTTTGTAGATGTTTTTTTTTTTTTTTTTTTATCTACCTGTGTGAAGCCCCTGTTTCTGGGCAGACGAGGAATGTGAGAAAACATGGAGAGAAAGAGAGAGAAGGGAAGAAGGAGTTGTAATGGAGATGTGAGGGGCGTGGGGGAGAGAGTGTAGGGGGGGGTGGACATTCCTGGCAGTAAAAACACAGATAAAAGAGTTTCTTACTGGCAGGCACATCCTTTGTGAGAGAGACAGAGAAAGGGAAGGAAAAAGCAAGAGAATGCATAAAAGCAGGATAGTCAGAGTGAAAGAAAAGCCAGTAAACCACTTAAAACGACTCTGAGGTTGACACTTCAGGTCCACCTCCTCAGTCTGTCAAATATTCCCCCACACTCTCTCACTCTCTCTCGCTCTCTCTCCGTCTTTGTATCTGTCTATATTTTTCACGAGAAGCTTTGTAGTTTTTGATGTTTAAATTTTTGGGTGAGAAATACCCAGTCATACTCAGTCCCCTTAGCACGAGAGAACCTTTGATGGCCTGGTGGGAAAAAGTGTAAAGAGGAAGCTTAAATTCTTTGTTGTAATTTGTCATACTAATGATTTTCAGATTCCACTGAGCGTTGTTTGAGTAATGAAATAACTGAGATAAATCTAATCAGATTCCATAATGTCATTTCGACCTTCGTAAATCAGGTAATGGCTGTGTGAACTTGGTGAAAAAAAACACCCATGTTTGAACTTCTCGATCTCGATGATGATGATGATGATGGTGATGAGGAGGAGGAGGAGGATTATTATTATTATTGTTGTTGTTGTTGTTCACAATATAATATTTCAATCTGAATGCCAGTAATTTTCTATATACTGAATAACCTGCTGTTGTTTGATATTTATTTGAATGACTGTTGTCACAGCTGGAGTGTAGTAATACACTCTTACTTTTTATTTTAGGCAATTTTATTGTTCTTCAAACTGATCAGTGTGGTGCCAATTCTTAACACACATTTCATACTGAGTTACACTGTTTCATTAGGATATGAATTATGTCATATTATTTATAATTGTTACATATACACTGCTGTGCTCTTGTTTTAGGACAGGGCTTTAAGTGTAAAGGTTCACATACAGTAGATGGATGTTCCATGTAGTCATGTATTAGGGTGCTCTGTGGATACACTTTGTTTCATGAGTTTTCTGTATGTTATATAACATTGTTGCTATTTTAAATGTCATATTATATCCAATTCAATTTATTTTATTTGTATTGTGCTTTTAACAATGACGAAACAGCTTTACAGAAATATATAAATTCCGGTGACAAATTTGAAACATAGGAATTTATACATTTCTTACATGAATGCGTGGTAGGATTGTACGTGGATGTGTTTTTTTTGTTTTGTTTTGTTTCGTTTCGTTTTGTTTTTGCTTTTGGCTAAAGCTCCACTGTGGTTTCTTTTTCCTTATCAGCAAGGTACATACCATAATATCAGACCTTACATCTGACTTATGGTTGCAGCTCAAAATCCACATTATATCTTTGCTGTGTGTAAATAATAATAAGAAGAAGAATAAGAAGAATAAATTTTATATATATATATATAGATAGATAGATAGATAGATAGATAGATAGATAGATATAGATATATAGATAGATATTACAATAGAGTAATTAGTTCTGGATTCCTACAATTCTCCATATATTGCATAGTTTGATGCTATTTGCAATGTCCTGCATCTTATTTAGAATTTATAAGTAATATACACTAGTATTTTGATTAATAATTTAACTAATTATTTATTGTAATGGTTAATGTTGATATTGCTTATATACAGCATCATGTTATTATTATTATTTTTTTTTTCAATATTCCATCATAAAGCTGTATTTGTTCCGGAATCAAATGATCAAATTAACATCCTGTTTTTCTGACATTTTTGTGCGCCGATATACTAGTGACTTTGGGGAGGGAACCCTTACCATTTCCTGGTAATCGAGGACAGAAATTTACATAGTAAAAGTGTCCTAATTTTGCTGCTTAGCGAGTGAAGGGAGATAATGTGTTATAGTTTAAAATACTATAAGAATCCAATTAAAGTAGAGTTTTTTTTTTATTATTATTATTAAACCCAGGGCCATAGCAGGCAGTGCAAAAATAATGTGTTATTTATGGTTACGCTTGATTAAGCAATTACTATGTTTTGCATTCATTTATTATGTACAGTTATTACCTGCTATAGACTTGTGTGCTGTGTCCATTTGATTGTGTGTGTTTGTTTGTGTGTTTAGACATGGGTGAGAACTTTGGTTACAGGACAGTGTATAGATACCACATAGCCACATAAGCACATTTGAGTTCCAAGAAGTCAGCGGGTTAGATTTACTGAAATATTGACCACATACGTGCATACACACACACACACACACACACACACACACACACACACACACACACACACACACACACACACACACACACACAGAGCAATATAAGCAATATCACAGTAACTTCAGCCAACTGCAGTCTAAAAAGACTCCAACAGTCATTTATATTAGCTAGTACATTAATCCACTTCTAACACATCACATACAGAAGTCATAATATAACAATCCAAAAGAATATCAAATTGCAAAACTAAATCCCTAAAATTATAATGTAGGATCACTATCTTGTTATCATGGTCTGACTGCATCAGTGAGAGAGAGAGAGAGAGAGAGAGAGAGAGGGAAGGAGGGATAGCACTACGAGAGCAGAGAGGCAGCAAGAGAATAGAAAGGGTATAGAGAAGGAAAGAATGTATGGTGAACGGCAAGCGCTTCCTTGTTCATGTCCTGGGCCTTTGTGAATAAACCATGGGATGTATTAGCTCATGAACACTCAGTAAGACATATTCTTTTGCATCTGCACCATTGCAGAAAATTGTGTCTATGTAAGTGTGTGTGTATATGTGAGTGTGTGTGTGTGTGTGCGCGTTTGTGAGTGTTTATGTGTGTGTGGTAATTAGGGAGCTGGGGAGGGGTTGCTGGTGTGGGAAGTTTTACTATCCTTGTGAGGACCTTCCATTGACATAGTGATTATGCCTGCACCTAAACCTAACCCTAACCTTAACCTCAGTAAAGAAAAGGAAACTTTTTTGGCTTTTTTGAAAACCCTGTGAGGACCATCCAATTGTGACCATCCATATTTGTCAGATCTTACCGTCCTTGTGAGGACATTTCTCAAAAGGTTATCTAAACTTGCGCGTGCACACACACACACCCACACACACACACACACATACACACACACAGCGTTGACTGTTATCTGATAGATTTCACCATATTTCACCACTAGGCTTTTGCTCAGTTCTGTTTTTCCACTATTCCTAAATTAAATGGCGATTTCCACAAAGTTAAACGATAACACATTTTCTACTACACAACAGGAAAAAAAAAGAAACATGTCCAATGTAATCACAGGCCTTGTATTGTACTTTCACAGGATTTGTTTGTACTTTCTGATTATACTCACTACGATTCATGCAGGACATTCATCAGGCTAATGGGGAAGACTTGTCCTGAAGTTACAGATGAGGGTAGACCCACAGTACCACAGCTTCAAGTAAAAAAAAAAAAAAAAGGCCATTTTCTTTTAGAGAGAAGGCATACAGTAGGTAGCAACGATCATGTACAACAGTCCTGGCTGAACTTGAGTGCTTTTGTGTGTGCAGCTCATATTGAAGTGATTCCCTGTAAGATCTGCGGAGACAAGTCATCAGGCGTGCACTATGGGGTCATCACCTGTGAGGGCTGCAAGGTAAACATTTTTCTTTTCATTGAGATTCTATGCTTGTGATTCACAGCACAGTGCTGAACTTCACATTTTCGTTCACCGCACCTTCACTCTTTCTTGTTCTCTCTCTAGGGTTTTTTTCGAAGGAGTCAGTCCTCCAGTGTGCAGTATTCTTGCTCTAGGCAGAGTAACTGCCCCATTGACCGTGCCAGCAGGAATCGTTGCCAGAGCTGCCGCCTCAAGAAATGTGTTGCCCAGGGAATGAGCCGAGATGGTAAGAGAAAAGATGGAGAGAGAGCAAAAAAAAGAGAATTAGAGAGTTGTATATATCTTGGTAAAGATACATTTACGCAAAATCAAGTTAATGTCCAAGTTAATCTTGACATAAGAGGAAGAAGAATTAGCAGTAAATTAATCAGTTTATTTTGAGGAACAGTGCTTCTCTAGAATTTTTTGCCATGTGGAAGTAAGCACCTTTGTAGTGCTCCCAGATTTACACTGACTGCTTACAGCCACAGAAAGAGCAAGAGGAGGCAAAAGACGTTATGCTAAACGAGAGTCGCTTTGAAACTACTGACATCTATTGACAACTAATTTCTGAAATTACGCTTCACGGGGAAAACCTTTTGCTGATCTTACAACCAATGGAGGAATTAGGCAAAGGTTAAAAGAATGTAAAGATTTTCTAAAGTAAAATATTTGTACTAATTAAATTAATTATCTGACTTCAATTTATAAGTCCAGTTTGACTGATTCCAAACAATTCCCTGCTTTTAAAAATTTCTTGAGCCATAAATCAGAGCATTTCACTAAAATGTGACTTAATGGTCTCAAGGCTTTGATTTGTCTTTAAGCATCTTATATTTATGTGCCATAAGAAAACTTCTCTGCCAGCTCAGCAGTTTATTTTAAACATGCAAGAAGTATACAAGATGTTGCCTTGCTTGTCAGTGGAACACGTAGTTCATGCAGAAAAATAAACTTAAATTTCTTTAAGTTTCCTTCAAAGAATGACTCAATGTTTGGGGAAGAAATCTGTTAAACAGCCTTATTTTACACTACAAAGACAAGCAGTAAGTAGTGATTGTGGGGGGAAAAAAGACTTATAAGGAAGGCCAGTGGAATGAATGGAAACAAAGAAGCATATTCTGCAGGAAGAATGGTATTGACAATAGATTAAAAATTTTTTACAAATAGTGTCTCGGCCATGCAATGATATGAGAGATTGATGGAAACCAAAGCAGTATCTAGGAAATAGATGCAAGTCATTATCATGTTCCTCAGATGTGTTAAAATGACACTAAATGTGCTTTAGACCAATGATGAAAGAGAACTTCATTCAAGGGTGTGAACTGGCATAGCACATCAGACCTGCCGACCTGCCTGCTGTACACATAAAACGATCAGATTGTTGTTATCACATTCACTACATATGGTGTGCTTTCTCTTGTGTATAATACATACTGACAAAGACTGACACTCTCTCCTCCTCAGCGGTGAAGTTCGGGCGCATGTCTAAGCGTCAGAGAGATTCTCTTTTTGCTGAGGTTGAGAGGCATCAACTGCAGCAGCAACAACAGCAGCGTCTCCAGGCCAGTCAAGCTGAGCCCGAGCCTCTGCCGGCCTACAGGACCAGCAAAGAGCCCCGTGGTCGCCCAACACATTTAATCCAGCCCCTGGTTTCCACCTTCCCCTACAACCTAGAGCCAGAGCTCAATTGCTCTTCAGAGGTGCATCCATATCAAGGCAGTGCCACAGGAGAGGCCCAGGCTGCAGCTTTGGCCTACAGAAGTTCTCAAAGAAGTGGAGAGAGCAGCAGCTATTCAGCACTGAGAGGTTCGAGACAATCCCTTTTATCTATGCCGTTCACCACTTCAGTTCCAACAGTGTTCTTGTTTTGCCATTTCTTTCTCTTGCTCCATGTCTAACTTTCTCTCACAGAGTGTACCTTCTTCTATTCTAGGCTTTGACTCCAGAAGATCTACACCCGAGGCCATCTTGACCATACCAGGAAATGAAATGGGATTACGAGCTTTTGACACTGAAGGCTTGTTCTGCCCATATCCTGCGTCAACTCATATAGGTGAAACACATAGATTCTCTGTGGCTATTAATGCCTCTGATTTGGCTAGATGGTGTGATGTTAAGGCATCTTGTGTGATTCAAAGTGGTAGCTAACTGATTGTGTCAAGATCAAGACCAACCTGTGTGTGTGTGTGTGTGTGTGTGTGTGTGTGTGTGTGTAGATGAGCTGTGTGCAAGCATTTTCCGCTCTCACAGGGAGACAAGTCAGTATTGTGTGGAGGATCTGCAGGCTCTTAGATGGAAGATCTTCAGCAGGGAGGAGGTTCATGCCTACCAAAACAAAGTACTACACTATTACTATGACAGTATAGTTGTTACTGCCCTCATACTGAGTAAGGACAAATGAAAGGGATTGGACATGTGGGAAAAAATGAATGATTATCAATTATCACAGTTCCAGGCAAATGGATAAATCTGAGGGTTGTCATTAGGGTGTTTGTAATCTTTTGACTGTCAGTATAAGTGGTGAAATCCAACTACTGGCCAGCTTATTGTTTTGCTTTGATAGTTGAATCAAATTTCTCTCTCTCTCTCTCTCTCTCTCTCTCTCTCTCTCTCTGTACAGTCTATGGATGAGATGTGGCAGCATTGTGCAGGTCGTCTAACAGATGCGGTACAGTACGTGGTGGAATTTGCCAAGCGCATTCCAGGCTTCCGTCAGCTTGGCCAGAATGATCAAATTGCCCTTCTCAAGAGTGGTAAGCCACATTTATCACTCAAACGTGACCGTATCTAAGCATGAAGTGATACTTACTATCCATCTTTGTTTCTCTGTCTCTTTCTTTAAATGACTGCATTTCTTTTTAATTCATCATGCATTCATCTGTTCATGCCCATCTCTCTCTCTCTCTCTCTCTCTCTCTCTCTCTCTCTCTCTCTCTCATTCAGGTTCGATGGAGGTGGTTCTGGTCCGCATGAGTCGGATATTCAATACTGAGAACAGCACAGTCTTATTTGATGGCAAGTTTGCTGGACCTGAGCTTTTCAAATCTCTTGGTAAGTCTCAGGATTCTTCATTCACATGACCAGTTATGATTCTTCAAATCTAAACCATTCTCACTATAGGTTATATGTTGTTCAGTTCCTCTGGTGTTATATATTGCCTGCATAAGTGTCAGCTTCTTAGACGTGATGCAGTGTTTGTGTTTGTATCTGTGTTGCAGCATGTGGTGATTTTATTGCATCAGTGTTTGACTTTGCCCACAGTCTTTGTGCACTGAGGCTGACAGAGCAGCAGGTGGCGCTGTTCAGTGCCCTTGTGCTCATAAATGCAGGTATGGGTCATTTGCTTAGATGCAGTCACCTCCTAATTATTGGCACCCCCCAAGAGAATGGACCAAAAAGGTATTGCTCAAAATTAAATATTCCACATAGTGATTAAAATTTTCCTCTCAAACAATTATTGTTAAAAATTATTAATCAACCCCTAAATCGTTTTAAAATTTCATCCAAGAATAAATTATAATATTGTGTCTGACTCATCATATTTGAGGCCATGTTTTGTGCTTATTAAACAGGCTACAGGATATTTTATTTTATTTCATTCCATATTTATAAATGAGATTATCAGGATATTTTACCCCAAAACTTGGTTGCCATTGCCTTTGAAATGAACACTTTCAACCAGATTAAAATCTTTTGAAAGAAACATCCAATCAACAGAGAAATGTATTGTGGAAATATAAAATTAATGCTTTACTATAGCCATCTCAATCAAAAAGTTAGGATTCTAATGAAAGTGATACTTGAAAATGTTCAGTGTGTAGAACATACAGTACAAGATGCTATTATTCTCTTCAGAGGTGGGTGCCAATAATTTTGCATGAAAAAAACACTACTTTTTAGGAAACTCTGATGTTTGGAAAAGTATTGTGTTAAAACTATATAATCTTCTGTTAAAACAAAGAGCACAAAAAGTAACCTTTTTTTTTTTTGCACGTTACTAATGTTATAGTAAGTTCCTTTACTTTTCACGAATACTAATAATTCAGTTGATTGTGAGTTTAAAACTCAGCTAAATAGGATTAGAGGTGTATGTTTCCTCTGTTATAAGTTTGTAAGTGCATGTGTGTGTACACAGATCGGCCGTGTCTGGAGGAAAGAGACAGAGTGCTGAGAGTGAGAAAAGATGTGGAATTGGCCCTCAGTCACATCCTGCACCGAGACAACCAAGAAAGTTTACTGCACAAGGTGTGTCCATGTGTTTGTGGGCAAATCTGGGCAGTGTGTGTGTGTGTGTGTGTGTGTGTGTGTGTGTGTGTGATTTTCACTAGTATTACTAATAATGCTCTGGGACTGTTACCTCCTCCCATCAGCTTGGTTCAGTCCTGAGCTCAGGTTACTGTATGTTTGAGTTTAACATATTCAACTATATTCATATGGGTTTCATCCTTTTTCTCTGGTCTTTAAAAAAAAACATTCCAGTAGCTGGATTGGCAGTGACTATGTATGCTAAACTGCCCCAGCTGTGGATGAGTGTGTGAATGTGTATGTATGGGGCCCTGTGATGCATTGATGACCTATTCGGGGTGTAGTCCCACCCTGCACCAAGACTTAAGATGAATAAATGAATAATAAGATTCATTGTAAGGAATTAGTGATTTTTAAAGAAGCCAGTTAAATTTGCAGTTGCCTGACTCATAACAGATGCCTAGAAATTGAACAATTTACCCCCTTAGTAAAAGGATAAAATGAAGAGCATATAAGATGCAATAATTTGAAATAAAAAAATATATATATACATGATTGAAACTGATTCATGAAAAATCAGCATGTATTCTACATTGGTGACAGTTTTGTTTGCTTGTACATTTTTTTTTTTTTTTGTGATTTTCAGCTGTACCAGAAGATGGCAATGTTGAAAAACCTGTGTACTCTGCATATTGAGAAGCTGCGCTGGTTCCGGCAGTATTACCCTCTGACCGTGCACTCTCTCTTCCCTCCACTTTACAAGGAGCTGTTCGTCCCAGACACTGATATCCACACGATGGTTACTCTATGATCAGCTCCACTCAGTCACACAAGCACACCGAGCATGTAATCTGCCCTTATCTTCTGGAGACAACTATATTTTTGTAATTCTGAAACAAAAACTGTCGAAAGAACATATATGAGAGTCTGTATTTTTGTGCAAATGCTCTTTTAAAATGTGAAGCAAAGTGTTTCTACAAATAATAAGCTCCTTTAAAAAGTAACTTTACAGCTGTATAAAGGTAGCATTTTATAGTTACAAATTGTTTTTGTAAACAAATGGATGTGTGATTACAACTTTTTTATACTTGGCTCCATTCACTGGTACGCTTGAAGGATCATTGTTACTCTTTAGAAGGACTCAAGTTCAATTCTACACCCTATCATGTTCCCAAAATACGATGCTTGGCTTTTCTCTGTCGCCTTATCTTATTTGCACATAGGAATTATAATTACTGAAGTAAAGGTAAAGATTCAATCAGAAACAACCATCTCTGAAAATAATTTCTAAATATCCTGTATTTGTACAATGATAGTAGTTTTTTTCAATTTTGTTTTGAGATTTTTAGTATCTCAAAACAAGACTGAAAAAGACTATAATTTTTTTTAAAGGGCAGTAAAGGAACAGAGTAGCTATTGAAGGGCATTTACACATTAACACAAATTATAACTGGCAATTGCATTAATTAAATTATTTAGGTTAAGAGTAAATTTGACATTTTCAGACAATTTCCTTTGAACTCATTCTTGTTAGTTAGGTATGTGCTCTTTAAAATCCTTTTCATTTGTTCTGTGGTCTGAATATACCTGCATATAGGATTTCAAATTTATCAACTGATTTATTATTATTATTATTATTATTATTATTATTATTATTATTTTTACAGTTTGGTTCCTTGCAGATCCATTTTCACTC
>JAOVYU010000056.1:22679261-22690295 GCA_025674565.1 Synodontis membranacea | reverse complement strand
AATTAATCGGTTATCGGCAAGTACGGACCAACCTAGCTATCGGTATCGGCAAAATTCAATATCGGTCGACCTCTAGTATTATCTATAATTATAAACTAGCATGAAACTCTCAGATCTCCGTTATTCTGAATACTTATTTTGAATAGTGAAAATGTCAAGTATTGCAATATGACATTTTGCAGTATTCCACCTCCCTTATGAATCTAATGCTTCGTTCATTAATTCATTGGAGTTACAGTTGGATTAATTCACAGCTTATATGGTTAGTCATTTTTAGCATATGTAAAAACTTCCTGCTGAAGTAAGGTTTTAATATGTCTGTCATGAGTGTGTATTGTGTATCTGCAGACATTGTGGACATGATGAGACAGGGATCGCTGGTCCCTCAACCTACTGTGAGACAAAAAGGTGGGTTACTGGTATATATTAAAGCATGCAAGCATGTTCGGCGAGGTGAACCATTATCATGGCATCTCAGAGCGCAGACAGATTTTATTTGTGTTTGTAGGTTTTTGCCATGTACTCTTACTGCAAAGTTGTCCCCTTTCTCTGTGTTTATCTTATCGACCTTTCCATGACATGATCAATTTACATCACGCCTCTTCTTTCGTAATGCATCTTTTTTTCTTCTTTTCCTCTGATCCTGTCCTCATCGTTTTGGTCCATACTCCATCAAGCCATACAGTCCTTAATCATCTGCAGGTCCAACCCTAAACAATATCCTTACGATTTGTTAGTATACTAGTGCATCTGAAAAAAATCTGAATGCCATGAAAAAGTGCAATTTTTTCATCCTTTAACTCAAAAAGGACAACTTTCAAATATTGGATATTCATTACATATAAAGTGAAATATTTCAAGTCCTTTTTTGTCTTAATTTTGATGATTATGGCTTATAGCTCATGAAAGCAAGAAATCCAGTATTTCAAATTATTAGAGTATTTCCTAAGATCAATTAAAATTTAAAATTCACAATACAGAAATGTCCTACATCTGAAAAGTATGTTCATCCTATACAGTCTATTCTTGGTTGGGGCTCCTATGCTATGAATTACTATGCACCCTTTTCCTGCACCCTTGGCCTGAACCCTTGGCCTGGTAACCTGCACCAATTAGCGTGAACCACTTGCAGAGAAGAACAGGCTGAGAAATGCAACCCAACAGTATAAGAGACACTCTGTAACACAAGATCCCCACAGTAGGCCCTGTACGCTCACAGGTGGAAACTGTTCCATAAGATTCTTTTCACACAATAAAACCTTAAAGAACACAATATAAAGCTTAAAGAGTTAAAACTTCTATGCTGCGATGTTTTCATGAATCTTAGCTTCACTCCATTATGCTGTCCAACCTGCTGCTGTTATAACGCAAACCAAACAAACTTTATTTAATTTACATTCTGATAAACATTGCATTCAGGACTGTGTCCTTTATTTAGTTTGTCTTTAATTATGTCTTTATGATATGTCAGCATTGAGTGTTTGTACATTCAAACAGTAGATTCTCTCCTGCTCTTTCTTTCTGTGTTTCTCTTTTTCTTGGTTAATATGTTGCTTCTTATGTTTGTCGTCATCCTTTCTTTCAATTTTATGTACGGTCTTGTAACTGTACATAAAACATTTGGGTTTCTTTTCAGCGAGTGTTTCTGTTTTTAATTTTCCATTTGAAAAATTGTCTTTTCCTCTCTGTCTTTGTGTCCATGGCACTCAGGTCCTCATATAAATCATCACTCCATGAATCCATCCATTCCTTTCCCTCTTGCACGTCCAACGATGGAAAACATCGTTGCCATCTGTCACTACAGTAACCGTCGCCCTCGGTATACTGAAGATATGCTACCAAGAAGTGGCTTTGGTTACCTGCACCGTCAGGCCGGTGCTGTCAATCAGTTGGAGTCCTGGTTCACTGTGTGCTGCAGTAATGGCACTCAAGATGAAGAACTGACTCTGTGCTGTGCACAGGAGGCGGTGAGAACACAGGACGACTGCTTGCATGTTATCCCTTCATTCATTTTCTGTAATTTTTGTTCCATATTATGCCATTTAGGCAGCCCATGTGCAGAGGACGGGACTAAGTTAGGTCTCAAATGAATAACCACCAAAATGCCTTCGGACTTCACTGCCTTTTATATGAAGGTTCTCCATTTAAAATTCAGTTTAATTCAGGACTAGTCTTTATCTGTGTCTGGGAAACCATCCATGAATGTTTGTGCACATAAAAACATGCATACATAACACCCACAAAACAATGTGCAAGCTGATTTACTAACAGGGCCAACAGAGTATTGTTACAGGGCCTACTGAGGATTGATTTCTACCTAAAGGGGCAAAGAAATGTTGGTGTCAATGCAGTTCAGTTTTGCACCTTACCTACCTTGAGAATGGAGATTGCAAGTGCAAAATGCATGTGCAGTTTCACAATGTGTTTCTGTGCCTTTAGTGCAAATGAATTTCATGTTAAACCAATCAGGCCCCGAATGCATGAACTTTTAACGCCAGTCCAATTTTAGCTTTACAAACAACGTTTATGTTTGTGCTGCTGAAAAGACAAGTTACAGACTGAGTGTTCATTCAGCACTGTGCAGTGTAAATACTCCGTAATTTTGTTTGCCGCTTATTACTTTGCTACGGTACATAGAAAGACAAAATAATGGACATCCTTCATCTGTTGTGTCCTGGTTTATCTTCCTCCTTCTCTCCTTTTTTGTAGTATGAGAAGTCACTTTCTAATTTCTGCGAAGAGGAATTCACAATTAAGACCAATCACTATCACTGCTGTAGAAAGTATGGGAAAGAAAGATGGGACTGCTTTGAGAATGAGGCTCCAGACCCATCATACCAGCCTTCTGGGGCTGAGGTGCCGACTTTGCTTCCTTCCACAGTCCAAGGTTTTGACTTTAACTCCAGTAGCTGCCAGAAAACAAGGTACATGTCACTGATTCATTCATAAAGTGTCATCTTTAAAATTTGGGTTGTGTTAAAACCTAGGGTCTAAGTCGTTTTCTCATTTATCCTACTTCGATGAAGCACCACGGATACCTCCTTGTATGCTTGTGCATGCGTGCCGAGACGATCAAACAAAGTGATTTATGGTGCATTATTTGCAACACAGAATACCGCTGTCATACAGACCATCAGTGAGGTCACACATCTGTGGACATGGCCTCTTAGAAGGAATCTCTGCAATTAGGTTTGGTAAATCATCCAGGAGATATTCGAGGCTTCCCCAGCTTCAGAATACTGCCATGCTGTTTACTAGTGTAGAACGCAAGTACTGCAGACTGTTGAGGATACAGTGATGTATTGCTTTCATTGTTGTCCTCTCACATGTTACAGAATTCTTCTGGAATATTTTGTGGCCCTGGTAAAAAATGACGGATAAGAAGTATAAAAGAGGAGGAAGGTTTTTTTTTTTTTTTTTTTTTAAATCTCCAAGCAGAGATCACTGTTGTATTCTCATGTGTTAACTGTAACATTATCCAGAAGCATCTAGCAAGTTCAATCAGTGTAAAAGAATTATAATTTTAATTTCCTAATTAACCGTTTGCTGCCTCAAAATGGCAGACGCCCATTCAACTGCCTGTCGAACCTTGTAGTTATTTGCAAAAAGCATCTTATGTGCCATGTTTTCTCAAGTAATGGTTGTTTCTATATCAGTGTTTCAGAGACCAAGCCAATGCAAGAGATGGTGATTGAACCCCCAACTCCCAGCTTTCTAGAGCAGAGAATGGCGATCCCTCAAATTCCGATACTTTTAGGACAGAAAGGTGGGCAGGCAATGTGCATGATTAGAGAACAGGAACTGTTCTTGTTCTAATAACATTAGAAATCATGAAAGCTATGCCTGTTTTTTTTTTCAGTCATGTACAAGCATTATTACACTACCATTTTGTTTAAATGCTGACTTAAACAATGTCAGGTTCAGGCAGATCTCATGTCTCATTTTTTTTTTTTTTGCACTGATCTCGGATTCCGTTTATTCCTGTACCGTGATGACTGTGCATTTTGTGCCATTGTCTCCAGATGTCTCAGATACATATGTGTTCAGTCCTCACTCCATGAAGCCATCCATTACCTTCCCTCTTGCCCGTCCTACCACCACCAACATCCATGCCATCTGTCAGTATAAGAGGATACTACCCAGGAATGGCCCTCACCATCTGCGTCATAAAGCCAGTGCTGTCAATCAGCTGGTGTCCTGGTACTCTGTGTGCTGCTCTAATGGCTCCGAAGATGATAAACTGACTCTGTGTTGTGCACAGCAGGCAGTGAGAACACCTTCTGATCTGCTAAAATATCTGTCATTCCAAAAACCACTGACTTTATGAATATGGTGATGCAGCAGGCTTAAATGAACCCAACAGAGCTAGACAGTTTCCTATAAGATTAATACTATCAGCTTTGATCAGCTTTTTTTAATTTGTTTGGTAGTGTAAGGATGGGTGATATTTTGCAAACACTGGGGCTGGGATGGGAGAGACCTCAGGCTTCCACTTGGTAATATTTGGAACCGTAAGCTTGTAATGGTTTGATATTTAACCGTACCACTGAAACAGTGCACTATAGCACAATGCACTATTATTTAATAGCCACTGATATATGACCAATTTTGTTCAGAATCTGGTGTTATAAAATCCTCTATATATTTATTCCTTTTCGCTTTGGTGCCTAAAAAGACAAAACAGTAGACAGCCTTGAATGTTAGCAGTTGCAAACATCCCGTCTGTGGACGTTCTTGTACTTTTTGTTTTCACCCTGTCCTTTGGTTCTTTTGTTGCTTCCTATGCTTATCTTCTTCTACCTTTTCTCTGGTTTCATGTAGAGTCTAGTGTTCCAACTGGTGTTTTTGTTTTGCAGTGGGTGAAGTCGCTCATTGCTTTCTGTGAAGGAGAATTACACTTTGCAAGCACTCACCACTGCTGCAGAGAGAATGGGCAAGCAAAATTGGACTGCTTTGAGAAGAAGGCTTCAGGTGCATCGTACCAGCCCTCTGGCCATGGGGTGCTGCCCATGCTTCCCTCAACAATCCAAGGCTTTGACTTTGACCCCAGTCGCTGCCAGACAACAAGGTATATTTCACAGGTGCATACCAAAAGCTACAACTAACCCCGAACATTAACAATTATCCTCTAAATGTGAGACTCGAGAATGCATGATAAAATGATGTATTCCTTTTCTTTGGTGAAATGAAATGATCTGGTGTATTGTTTCATGTGTCTCCCAGTGACAGCATTTCAGAGGTTGCTTCTACAGATGTGACAGTAAGGATCAAAGCGGCAGATATCGGCTTTCCACCCGGTCGCCCGAATTCTGTCAACATTGGACAAATTTGTGCTTTTCACAAACTTGGCCCCGGTAACCTCAACAACTGTTTGATTCATTCAGGATTTGACCAGCTCGCCCATCAGTTAAAAGCCATAGATGACCTAGGAAAAAGTTTCCGTCGATGCTGTAAAGGGAAACAAGGTGTACAAGCCTGCGCTGAGAGAAAGGCATGTATTTATGTTTGGGCGTTTACACGGTAACTCAGATGAAACCTGTCTAAACAGATCCCTGATGGTTTTAGCCCTTGTACAATTATGGTGTGAATGCGGTGTGATTCTTCTAAGTACATTACCTGAATATGCCCATGTTCACATGATATTCAGTACCTGTTTCTCTCTGCATTCCTCAGTGGGAAAAGGTGGTGGATAAGTTCTGTAAGGATGAGAAGGTCCAGGTAAACCAGTATGAGTGCTGTAAAAAGCGGAGACGACAAGAGCGATACGACTGTTTTAGCACTGCCTCCCCAGATCAAAACTACAGCTCCATGAATTACCACGTTCGTTCAGTTGCACCTCCCAACCTTAACATGTTTTGCGATACGTACACAGATCTTCAGAAAATGTAAGATTTCCTCTTTTCTTTCGTAATAGTCTCTTTCTTTAACACTTAGTATAGATACGTTTGATGGTATGGCAAAGATAGTTTCATGTTAGAAAAATGTAGGCTACTTATGTAAAAAAAAAAAAAAAAAAAAAAAAAAACTAAAAAGGTATTGAGTCTTAAAATGTTCATCTGCCATTCCTCCAGGAAACGCTTGCCGTTCACTGTTGATGAAATGGCTGAAAAGTGCTGCACCCTAGTGGCAGATGAGAGGTCTGCATGTTTAGAGCTACAGGTGTGTAGGCAGGTGTTTTGTCTGGTATTAAACCTTGTTCATTTATGAATATTGAAGTGAAGCATTGGTTATATGGTAGCATATAATTAATGCACATAGTGTTTCCCAGATCTAATCATTAAAGGTCCATTAAAGCTCTCATTGACCTTTACTGCCGTATTGTTTCAGCTGGACAACCTTCCGGATGATGCGTGTAAAGCAGACAACCCATTGTTAGCACAAGGAAAGCACAAATGTTGCAAGAAGACTACTAAGGGACGCTCCAAATGCTTCACCAGTCTGCTCTTGCATTACATCGGTAAAGCAAAACGGGATGACAATGGCAAGAAATGTCCAGTCATTGTATAAAAGCCTGTATATGTTGATTCATTAATTCAAAATGTTGAGCTAGTGATGTTCGAGTTGAGCAACACTGTATTTTATATCAATACCATTATTTTACATTCATTTACTTTAATGAACTTGTTCTAGGTAGATGACTTATTCACTTATTCACTTACTGTAACTACTTTACTATAACACATTTACGAACTACTCACAGAACATAAACAACAGAATCATATTAAATACAAATATTTCATTACTTTTTTTTGTTTTATGTGTTTCTGTTTTCGCATTGCACTTTCTCATACATATTAGCGACCATATAATTTAAACCATAATTTAATACACACTGTGGGATTTGAAATGGGTTTCTTATTAAAACTGCACAGGATAAAGGTTCATAATGTACAAAAACTTAATCAAGATTTCTCATAGCTGATTTACAGTGATAATATTACACTTTCATTTTATTTACGTTGTGGCCCAACCTAGACCGGGATGTAATGGAATTGAGAGAGGTCCCAGGTTCAAATCCCAAGCAAGCCCCCAATCATCCCCAACATACAAAGTTAATAAAAGGGGTGGCAGATCTTTGCTTTTTCTCTCTGTCTGTTTTTGATTTTGCTTGTGCTTTGCCTATTGGATTTGGTCGTGTATTTATTTTTTTGCATATATCTTATGATAATTTTATACCTTTGTAAATATACAGTATAACAAGTGGTCAGTAGGAAGTGATTTACTAGTACACTATATGGAAAAAAAGTGTGTGGACACCTGACCATAACACTCATATGTGCTTTCTTAAACATCCCAGTTCATATTTAGCTGTTATAATAAGATCCATTTTTCTGGGAAGGGGATTTTGTGTCCATTCACCACATGAGCGTTAATGAGATCAGGAACTGATGTTGGGCGTGGGGGCCTGGGGTGCAGTTGGCATTTCAATTCATTCCAAAGGTGTTCAGTGTGGTTGAAGTCAGGGCTCTGTGTAGACCACTCAAGTTCTTTCACAATAACCTCAATATACCATGTCTTCATTGAGTTCGAGCTATTGTGCATAGGGGCATTGTCATGGAACAGGTTTGGGCCTCTTAGTCCAAGTGAAGGGAAATTGTAATGCTACAGCATACAAAAGCATCTTAGAAAATTGTGAGCTTCCAGCTCTGTCGCAAAACTACTTAAAGAAGGACCACATATTGGTATCCGGGTCAGGTGTCCACAAACTTTTGTCCATATAGTGCATGTTGATTAGTTTTCTCTTGGTTTTGGGTTAAGAGAGAGAAGGAAGTGAATTTTATTTTCTTTCTTTTGGGTTAGGTTATTTAGTTAATTCGGTGAATAAGTAGAGGGAATTTGTGTTTATTGTTTTGGCTTAGCTGGCGTCTTAAGATTTAACCACTTAAAACTGAGAAATGGTCTTGCCACCTCTTTATTTCCTTCATATGTTGTGGACCGACCTAGACGGGGGGGATAACGTGAGGGTTCCTGGGGTGCAGTCAATTTTCCAGTTCATCCAAACGATGTTCATGGGGGTTGAGGTCAAGGCTCTGTGCAGGCAGTGTTTTCATGGACCTTGCATTGTGCACAAGGGTTGGAACATTTTTATTCCCCTTACATCCAGTGAAGGGACATCTGAATGCTACAGTAAACAAAGATATACACAATTGTGTACTTCCAATTTTTGGCTTAGCTTGGAAGTTTCACATACTGTATGGGTGTAATAGTCAGGTGTCCACAAATGTTTGGAAAATAGTGTACATTTAAAAATAATAATTGTTATGGAAAAAAGTATTAGGACGCAATGATCAAAATAAGTATTTCGTTAGAAAGCAGTTGTTGGACATTTCAGCTTCAAGACATCTACAATAAGAATTATTTGACATTTTTCAGCACTGTGATTCAGTTTTGGCCTATTCCTCTTGGAAAACAGTTTTCAAACCCCCCAATGTTATGAGGGTCCTTCTGATTGGCTTATTGTAACTGACCAATGTGAAAATGATGGTCTTGATACTAACAATGTGGCATGTGTAAAGATATTAAATATATAGCATACTGTAATATAATCAACATCCAACCAATAACTTACGACTGCTCTGATGTTTTTGGTGAAAGTCAAACTAAAGTCTACAAAAACCAAACGGCTTCTCACGCTAGATGTACACATTCCTCAGGCCTACTCTATTGACCAAACCCAAGGTGATACTATCTTATTGCTATTTCCATACTGTCAGTTTAAAAAGGCTTGGCATGAGCAAGCATGTAGGCAGTCTGGTTTTAGCTGGTAATGCGTATTAACATACTGGTAATCTGATTATAATAATTGGTTCACAGTCTAATTAAGATACGGTAAATATGGTCCATCCTGGGCAAACAAAATCACAATTATGGAACCTGGGTGGGGAGAGTGTTTTTCATATACAAGCCTTTGTTAAGTCAATAACCCACACAACTATAACAAAACGGAATCTACCAGTCTTTGTTGTTCATGACGTATGTGACCAAACCAGCTCCTAGATGTCACTACAGGATTCAGTGTGGGTTTCACTGAACTTTAAAGTTACAGTCAGGGGTTTCAGAACATATGGCATAGTTCTGTTATTAATATTTTCACATATTAAAGTTTCTTATAGGAAT
Source organism: Synodontis membranacea (assembly GCA_025674565.1). Lineage (NCBI taxonomy): Eukaryota > Metazoa > Chordata > Actinopteri > Siluriformes > Mochokidae > Synodontis > Synodontis membranacea. The sequence goes on along the minus strand of JAOVYU010000056.1, from coordinate 22,681,178 downwards.
GAATGTTTAAAATTAATAATTGCAAATCATTAATGTGCTGTAGGAATCCAGTATGGAGTCATCACTGTGATTTAAGAAACCGTAGACAAGCACAGGTTTTCTGAGATAGTTATTCACGTAGTAGCTAATGATATACACCTACTTCAGCCAGAGGTCACTTAGGGTAGCTTTGTAGTGGCGCTTACATTATTGAAATCAATGTCCAATGCAGTAATATGCTCTGGCCCTTTCTCAATGTGGCATGGCGATGTAGCTTACAGCAGGTTGTGGTTGCTGAACTGCTGGATGTCCAGGTGGTGCTCTGAAAGCAATGTGGGATTTGTTGATAATTGGAGTAGTTTTGAGGGCCATGCTGGCCTGTTAGGGTGGAACAGTATCCATCCCACTCAGGAAGGTGCTGCTCTCGTTTCTTGCACCATAGCGCATAGTCTCAGAACAGGCCTAGTTAATCTTTGACAATCCAGAGCCAGGGCCAGGGAGAAGACAGCCATCACTCAGGGTCCTCGAATATTGAGACTGTGTCTCTTCCCTGAAATATACAAAATTATAGAAATACCCAGAAAGTTTGTTTTAATAACCTAATTACAATAACATAAATTTCGATCATACTAAATGTACAGCCAGCACCTTTCATCTAAAGCTAGGTCTCTAAATGTCATTGTAGTCTAAAGTTTAGATCTGTTATATCTAAAGTTACTGTTAATGAAATTATTACTGATCAGGAGTTTAATGCACTGTGTTTATCAGAAACATGGATGAAACCAGACGAGTATGTAGCATTAAATGAACCTAGTCATCCCTGATGCAGTTATATAAACCAGTCTCATCTAACTGGCAGAGGAGGAGGCTTTGCATATTTATTTATTTTTTATTTATAATGACATTCTAGGCATTACACATAGACCCGGTCATAAATTCAATGCGTTTGAGGTTCTTTATACTAACACACAAAAAATAAGCCTATTCTGCTAATTAATATTTACAGACCTTCAGGGCCATATTCTGAATTCCTTTGTGAATTTGTGGATCTCAAATCTGGTTATCTCTTTAGACAAAGCATTAACTGTTGGAGACTCATTTAGATAACCCAGAGGAGCCTCTGAGAACAGCATTCTTGTCCACACTAAGTGACTAAGTAAGGGTTAATCAGAAGATACTGTAATAGGACCCACTCATAAGGTGGTCACTCCCTTGATCTTTCGGATTAAGTATAGAAAGTGTAGTTGCACTTCCACAGTCTGAAACTAAAATTAAAATGTGTCTTAGTTATAATATATGCATCCTACCATGCTATTGTGACAAACGAACATTCAGAACGGTCAAGCCAGCTACTGAGTTTATCAATAATCTCTCAGAATAATCAATCACCCAGGTATCATGATAGAGTGTTCTGGTAAACTGGAATGTTTGATTCTGTTGCCCCTCCACTCTCACACATTTACTTAAGATTGTTGATGCTGGTGTGACTGGTCTATTTGTCATATTACCCAATAAATTGAATTTAAATAGATTTTTTTGCTCTGCGTGTTTACTGCATGATGAGTTCCTGATCAGAAGGTCTAAGGTTCAAGGCTCAGCAATGACTAGCTTCCACTGTCGGGCCCTTGAGCAAATGCTATATCATGCCTGACTCTGACCGCAGCATCCTAACAAGCTGGGAAAGACATACTGTATGTGAAGAGAATTTCACTGTGCAGTAATGTACATGTGAAAAATAAAGGCTTGTTCTTCTAAATTCAGTTACAGGACAGTGGTGAGAGTTTCCGTATGGAGAATTTAGTAGGTCCTATTTTTTTTTTTTTTGCCCTGTGATGATCTTTCCTAATAGCGTAAAGCTACCAACACCAGTGGTGGAGGAAGTACTTAAGTTTAGTACTTAAGTAAAAGTACAACTACCCTGCAAAATATATACTTAAG
>JAOVYU010000056.1:22655115-22679161 GCA_025674565.1 Synodontis membranacea | reverse complement strand
TAGCTATTTGGGATTAGTAGGACCTCATAAACATAAAAACCAAACATTGTTTTTGAACAGTTAGTAGTTTAAAAAAACAACAACAAAAAAATAAGTTTAGCAAAATAACATATTATTATGGAGCCCCTAAGGGGACAAAGGAGGAGAAAAAACGGCAGAAAAAAAAAAAAAAAAAAAGTCATGTTTTGCGTTATAACGCAAAAATTTTGCGATATAACACAAAACTTTTGCGATATAACGCAAAAGTTTTGCGTTATAACGCAAAACATGACTTGGTTTTTTTTTTTTTTTCTTCTGCCGTTTTTTTTCTCCTTTTTTGTCTCCATATATTATGGAGCAGGGAAACCAAAATGTAATGTCCACATATGTGGACTTACAGTCGGGTCCTGTCATAATCATATACACAAATGTTCAAATGGCATAAATTAACATCATAAACTTTTCAGGTTTGTTTTTTTTCCTGTTATGGTAATTCTTCATAATCAAACAATAAGAACAAGTAGTCGGATGTCTTGTATTCATTATGAAGCTATAATTTGAAATACACTACTTTTTATTTTGATTTTCCCAACACATTTAAATTTTTTGTACAAAGTATCGGTATCGGATCAACATTGTCGATACCAGCCTGAATTTTACTTGGTATCGGATCGGAGAGGAAATCACTGGTATCGCACATCACTAACTGTACGGTACTGTACGTCACTCCTACTCGGTGGATTGGAATGGGTTAACTTTCAGCAGTAAAGGGGTGGCCTAAACAAGTGGCCCCGCCCACTGGCCGCAGCGTCACAGACATGGAGCGCGAGCAGGGCCCTCGAGCGGAATTGGAGGCTGTTGCCCGAGTCATATGAAAATGGCGACCGCCGGTCCCGCAGACCCGGGCTTTAGTGCCCCCCCAGGTACCTCATTCTTATCCAAGGTCTTCTTATAGCTGCGAAATATTTTTTTCCCTTCTCGGTTTATACGTTTATAGATACTCTTAAAGACATCCTGTATTTGTTTGTTTAGTTTTTTTTTTTTATTTCAGGAGTAAAATCTTTGTGTCACATGAACCCGTCTATGATAAAGGCTAAAAAGCTTCGAACTGAGTGAAATGTTCACACTGGACTGACTTAGAGTTACTAGCGAGTGCTTTCTTTCTTTCTTTCTTTCTTTTTTTTTTTTTTTACCAGACCTCAGACGCTAAGACAGAGTATGTTAAGTGTAAGTTATGAAGTGTGTTATTGAGATAGAATATCATATGGATGAGCTGGAGCCATGTGAGCTGGAGTTAGCTGTGCTGATAGCTAGCCCCAGTGTTAGCTAACCCAGGAGTGTTATTGTGTACGAGCTGGAAAGCTGTAGGATACTTCAAGGGGGAGAACAAAAAAAAAAAAAAAAGATTGAGTTTTTCTTCTCGTCTTTGCTTGTTCCATTCTCTCATCCAGTCTAGAGATTGTGGGAGAAAGTGAAGCTAGTAGGCAGGACATTTCCTAAACGGTGTTCGGCTGCTTACTAGCGAGCTAATTAGTGCTAGGTAAACAGGCTAGCTAAATAATAAAACCTTCACCTGGACACCTTTATCTAAACCACTTTACCTTTTCTACACAGCTTAATTACTAGATAACGTCTATAGGGCTTTTTTCCCCACTTCAAGTGAACTATATACAATTCTGTTGTGTGTCATTGTGGCTAGCTTTGTTGTAGTGTGTGTGTGTGTGTGTGTGTTGAGTAGCTTTCCCATTATATCCCTGTGTTCGGTATCTCACCTCAACCAGGAATGAAAGTCCAGTTACTTTTGGTACTCGAATCGAGTTTCTTTACATCTATTTTCAGTCCCCTTTCTCATGTACATATTTGGCTGCATGACGTCAGCCATGATCACTTTGTTGTGTCTGTATTTCCAACCTTGTGTCTTTCACCTATTCATGCTGACTTGTTTACTCTGATTCAGGTCAGGCCAGTTCTTGTCTGGATGTATACCAGATGTAAATATTAAAGGAAAGAGATCTCCCATTAAAGGGGTTGAGTTAGTCCCGGGTCTGTTTTTGATCTACCTTTAAGAGCTTGTTTGTAGGTTAGTCTATAGTGTTTGTGTCCTGCCTTTATCTTCTTTTAAATCAGTGCAGTTTTGAGTTTAGTATTCGAAAGGACTTGGGTCGATTCTGTTTTAATGACTCCACTCGCCCTGTCGTAGGAACGATTTCATTTTCAGTAGTAGTTAGTACTCGTTGTTTTCCTGAAAACCAATAACCGATTAGGCTTTTTAGAGCATAGTGGATATCTATAATCTGTGATGTTGGATCTAGTTGTGGGTGAAAAAAAATAATAAATAAAATCCCAGAATTTTTTTTTTTTTTTTTAATCTCCGCCTTGTTTGTGTATTTATTTATAAAAAGCAAATACACTATTCAAATAAATTTCATTTTAAGAGTATCAACACAGAAGAACAGCACGCACGTTTCTTGAAATGGTTTTAGGGCTGGAATTGATCCCTGAGTGCTGCATAGTGGAAACTTAAAACTCTTAGTAATTTGCAGAGGATGAGTTTCTCCTTGAGGATCAATGAAGTGCAAAGCCATGTAAACAAAATAAAAAGTGTGTACTGGGAAAAAAAATGTGGTGTATACCTGAAGAAAGACAAACAGAACACTTTTGTAATTTGCAAAAAAAAAAAAGCTTTTTATATCCTTAGTAATTTTTTTTTTTTGTGGGGGAGATTGAAGACTGTCTATTGCCTCCGGCTTGAGGCATGCCCTATGACGTTACAATGCCGCCCGCACACTAAACCGCTGTTTGGTGGCTGTCCATATGTCTCTCTGAACGACACACTCCTGCTGCTCGGCTGTGTGCCTCTGTCTGAGGTGGTTAAATAAGCTTGTTGTACTGCTACCTTTAGTGATCACAGTTATCAGATACTTTTGAAGCAAACAGTAGTTTGTTCTGTATCGGACCTTGCATAACCAGAACGACTGATGTGACACTATAATTTTTCTGGGTGAGCTCTTCACTCTTTGTGTGAGCTGCCATCTTGCCACTGTGTGTTGGTGTTGGGGCAGGAAGACTTGACAGAGAGTACTCCAGCATGCTGTAATTTATGGAGCCCATCCATACATCTTCGTATTAATTCACGAGTACCGGAGCCAGTCCCAGAACAATGAGCACAAGGCAGGAACCATCCCTGGTTGGCTCGCCAAGACAGCAGAGAATTTATACAGGCCCTCTAGTAAAATAAAATCTTATGTGCAAGCTATAAAAAATTTTTAGTGAACTTTTTGTGAGTTTTTGTTAATTAGCAAGGTTATAGTGAATCGTGATATATATATATATATATATTTTTTTTATTTCAACAAAAAATTGACTAATTTAGTCCAAAACAAGCAATTTGACAAAAAAGGCCAGCTCTAGTAGAACCATTAGGAATGTCCAAGAAGCATACATATGTAGCATAAGCCACAAAAATCTAAAATCTTCCTGTCTTGACCCAACGTGATGCAGTCCACAATCAGCAGACCCTTTTGTCAAGCTTCTTGTGGCTCACTTGTTCATTTGTGGAGTAATTGCAGCTACTTTTGTTTATTACAGGATTTCATGCATAAACCCCATATTTTTTTTTTTAAATGAGTGGTGTAAGAAATTACCAAAAGAATTCAGAAAGTTGCCTGTTCTCTTGCTGGGCTTGATATTGAATTCAGTTTTGTAAAGCATTAAAAAAAAGCTAGAATGACTAATATTCCAAAATATTTGACAGATTTCTCTTTATCCCCCCCCCCCCCCTTACAAAAACACAAATTGTTCGCTCAAACTAGTCTGTTTTTTTTTTTTTTTTTTTTTTAATGTGGCTATTTATTTATCTAATTATTTTTACTTTTGATGTTAATACACATAAGATGATCTAAATGGTCATTAGTTTTTTTTTGGGCTTATATGGTGTGTTTGTGGCCTGTTTGACTGGATGTACTGGATTGCTGCCCTGGTGTACTGATGTCTCAATCAGCTCCCTTACAGAGTCATTTCAGTCTGTAGCAGAAAATGCGACTTCTGAACTCCTTTAATATTTGCAGTGGCAAATATTATAATCCTGCTTGTTGTCATGCATTAGAAGAATTTTATGATTTAGTCGGTCTTATCTGCTTTAAAGGGATGATATACCCCACAGACTTGAGGACTCCCTTCTGGAGGATGCTGGCCTCTCAGAGAAGTACATGCATGGTTGTGCTGTGCTAACGCTGTTTTGTGTGTGAAATGAAATTAATAAAAGAATTTGTCGTGAAAAGTCATGTTTGAGTTAAAAGGGTATAATTACTCTCCATACAAACATTTATTTTTAGGGCGTATTCGCACTAGGCGACCCAACCCGCTCCCGGGAGCATGTGACCTCTAAATTGCCAGATCGATTGACCAGTGTGATCGCTCCGTATAGATCAGTTGGGTTTGCGCACAGTGTCATCGCTAACTGCGCCAGGATCCAAACTCAACCGCTATCACGTGCACTTTTTTATTAGGGTTAATAACGGGTCTGGCTCTCACCTTGTTGATGAACGCGATTTGTAGTCGGTGAGTAAAGCTGCAAATTCCTCCTGCAATATCGGCTGCTTCCATAAAGAAATCATTGTAAGTGTGCAGCACGATTTACTGAAAATCACCGGGTTTCATTATTAATAAATCTGTATGGCTTTTGGCACCATGACCAAAAATAATCCACAACGTCTGCATCATGCGAAGTGAGAAACATTTCTTCTATACAAAAAGTTGCCTCGTGATAATGTAAGCACCCCGGGGGTGGAAATTTTAGTGCAGTGTGAGTGCAGCAGGGGAACAATGGCTCCTGGATGCTGTATGAGACAATTGATCCTAGCGTGAGTACACCCGTAGTTGTTATTGGGAAATCTTTGCAGGAGCTGCTCTTATTTCACAAAATAATAAGTGTTTTGAGTGATTAAGTTATTGTAGTGACCCACTGTAACGTTTTTTTTATTGTTCTGCCATAAGTCACAAGTCACAAACATTACATACAAGCTCATTTAAGTAGGCAGCAAGTTCCAGTAAGGTGGTGTTCATTGGGTGAATTATATGCTGTTTTTATGTGAAGTGTAATCAGTCCATAGTGTTGTGGGATCCTGAATGCGTATAAGGTGTAATTATATGATTAAAATTACAAGCAATAAAATTAAGTATTTCAGCCTTGTTCGATAGGGTTTCTCAGGTTTATTTTAGAACACAGCCTAGTATGAAGTCAGTTCATCATGCTTCAAAATGGACTACATGTAGACCATAGTAATTTGATCATAAATTTACTTTGCTCATCATGGACTAAACATAAGAAAAGTACATTCACAGTGTTGTCAGTTGTCTTGGAGACAAAGTGATTTTGACAGAAACACTACATTTCACATTTTGTTATTGTTTCTCCTGTAAAAGAAGTGCGTACTCTGTGTAGGGATGCTAAACAGATAAAGTTAGATTAGATGCTAATTAATCAAGTATGTTTCACAAGGGATTATTATAGCTTTTTGTCTGGCTAAATCACCTTTTTAATGTCTATCAGAGGCGTTCAGTTTCAGCATTCGCACACTGTCTCGTGTGGCTCCTTCTTGGCTGGAATAAGAACCTGCAGCCACACTGGCCTTTTGTGCATGAGATTAGACACCATTTATTTATGAGCTTAAGACCTGAATTTGATTTTGTTTGCAAAATAAAATCTTCTATAAATTTGCATGCTGTACAGTATTTTGTCCAGTAATTGTTGCACTATTGACCTTCTCTGTCGTGATATTGCAGTGAGTAAGAAAGCTTACTAATCATTCCTGAAATGTTCTGTTGTGTGATTTAACAATTTCAGGTTAGTTTTTAAAAGTATGTGACAGTATGAAACATGGTAAAGTCTGGCTGTTGGTTAAAGTCAGCTCTTAAGACAAATTTACAGTTTGTCTATTCTAGGCATTTTTCCTTCGCGTCCGTGATACCTCCCTCCTTATAGCACATATCAAACATTCGTGGATTGTTTGCATCCATCAAAGAAGTTGTTTCTCCACACCTACTAAACCCCTGAACAAGCCGCTGAACGTAGCTAATTAATAAGTGTCAGAGACGGTCAAACAGATCTGAGAGTAGACAAAATACATTTGTTTTCTTGGGAGAGCAAATGCCAAGATTATTATTTTTTTTAATATTCATAAAATGTACTTCTGAGATCCATTTGTATCCTCAGGAGTACCATTGTAGTTGCATGTGCAGTTTGTGTAACTACACAGATACTATACACTTGATATGAAAGTGGGACTGTGAAAGGTATGCCAGGAAGCATGTTTAGCATTTATCCACAGTTTCTCAAAAGCAGCTTTCTTCACAAATCCTTTCCTAACAAATGTATCTTTCTTTTTCTTCTTTTTTTAAAGGGTCCAGTAGAAAACCAGCTTCACCAGAGGTGAGTGATAGACAATAATTTTTTAATCTCTAGACTATAAACCAAAAAAAAAATCATGCCATGCCTTTTTTTTTGTGCTGACGTTGAAGACATCAGCCATCAACTTCTTATGAAATGCAGTGCTCTTTTACAGCTCTTCGTTCTCTATCTGTGGATGCACCATTCACTCTTTGCATATTTTCTCGGCTTTGCCTGGTCTGACTTATAAGGGATAGGTGCCAGCGTTTTTAAAACTTACATTTTGACAAATGTGGATGTGATCTTGAGATAGCTGGGCTATATATAGGATGCATTTTCATAAAATGCCTCAGGAATGGTGAAAGTAGAAGTAGGAAGTATGGTTTATGACCACTGGAAATGTATTGTGGGTAACAGTTTACTCCATGGGAAGCACTAGAAAGGACCAGCATTAAGAAAATTCCAGGGTTATGGGTGTATCTCCTCTGATAGATGTTTCTCATTCATTCTCATTGTCTCTCTTTTCTATCCAGGGTCCAGGGTCGTCTCAGAGTATGAAGAAGACTATTGGTCATCGAGGGATCGATCCCACTGGAGAGACCACTTACAAAAAGGTTAGTAAAAGTTAGAAAGGCCATCTAAGCTTGGAACAGAGCAGATGAAATAACAAGAGCTGTTCATTAAATGTCTGTCAGTACTCATCATAGCAAGACATATATCACTGTAGCTACTACTGTACTACTGGGGGTGAGGGTTAGTTTGTCTGTTGTTAAAGAGAGTCTGCTTACTTGCACAGAAAGAGACTATTGAATTTGTTTAGAGTGATTCCCTAATTTTGCAACATTTCTCTCACCAGACAACCTCTTCTGCCCTGAAAGGAGCCATTCAGCTCGGTATTACTCATACTGTGGGAAGCCTGAGCCAGAAAGCTGAGAGAGATGTTCTTATGCAGGACTTCTATGTGGTAGAAAGCATCTTTTTTCCAAGGTATGAGCTTTCTCCTCTTTTCGGCTGATCATGGGAGTTGAAGTTATTCCCTACTTGTTTCTGGTCGTATCCATAGCCACTTTAACATTGTTATTAATTTGTTTAGTTATAGGTCTTTGTGTTAAGTAGATCTTTGGTAGGATAGAGCTAGCCAAATTCAAATTCACCTTGCCTTTCAAAACTGTATCCTTTACTAGCATGCCTCTATTGTATTGCGTTTTGCTAATCCAGAATGTTCAGGGCATACCACTTGGTTTCGCTTCTGAAATGAGGTGTGCTTTAATATTTTTGCTTGCTTGTTGTAAAGTGTTATGTCAGATTTATGCCATCTTTCATGATTTTCTCTCTTTTCTTTTTGTCAGTGAGGGCAGTAATCTGACTCCAGCACATCACCATGGTGACTTCCGTTTTAAGACTTATGCACCCATTGCCTTTCGATACTTCAGAGAGCTTTTTGGCATTCGCCCCGATGACTACCTGGTCAGCTGAAACTCCTATACACTTGCACTCACAAAAACCATAGTACTGTCTTTCATAACTGTTGGCCTGTTAAATATTAGTGCTGGCTGATGAGTTGCATATGTGTTTTGTTTTTATGCCTCTGCAGTACTCTCTGTGTAATGATCCTCTGATTGAACTGTCGAATCCTGGCGCAAGTGGCTCCATTTTCTATGTCTCCAGCGATGATGAGTTCATTATTAAAACAGTCCAGCACAAAGAAGCTGAGTTCTTGCAAAAGCTACTTCCCGGATATTTCATGGTATGTAATTTTATGTGAACGCAAATGTGTTACTTTTTTTTTTTCCCTTTTTTTTTTTCTATTTTGTATATGTGGTTTTTGTGTGGAGGGAGCAAGTGGGAGATGGAGCACCTGGGCTGTCCTTAATTATGAACTTATATTGTCTTGTGGTATTTGATTTTGTGCCCTCTTTCTCTGTTATTAGAACCTGAACCAAAACAAACGGACGCTGCTGCCCAAGTTCTATGGACTGTACTGTGTGCAGTCAGGGGGGAAGAACATACGCATTGTGGTGATGAACAACCTTCTGCCACGCTCCGTACCAATGCACCTAAAATATGACTTAAAAGGCTCTACTTACAAGCGTCGCGCCTCTCCCAAAGAGAGGGAGAAAAATGTGCCCACCTGCAAAGACCTTGACTTCATCCAGGACATGCCTGATGGAATTCAACTCGAGCCAGACAACTACAACGCTCTCAGTAAGACCATCCAGCGAGACTGCCTGGTGAGTCCGTGTACTCGTGTGCATCAGCTGTAAGATGATCACCGTGATGGACGAGTATGCCCTGACTGTGTGTTCCTCTGCACACGGTCATCGTCTACTGTAGCAGTAGTGTGCTGGACGATACCTGCCAGCTTCGCTAGAATAATTGCATGCAGTCTTTGATTATATTTAACATGGCTGTTTACATTGAGCGGTGGTGTTGATGACTTGGCTGGTGGTTTGTGTGTTTTAGCTGTTGCAGAGCTTTAAGATCATGGACTACAGTTTGTTGGTTGGAATCCACAATGTGGGTCAGGCAAGTCGTGAGCGTTTTGGTGCAGGGGAAAGCTGCAGGCCGGTGGAGGGGACAGTTACACCTGACCAGAAGAGGCCTCAGGCTCAGAAAGCCTTGTACAGTACAGCTATGGAGTCCATCCAGGGAGAGGCACGTGGAAAGGGCGCATTGGACAGCGAAGACCAGTCAGTCACCCATTTCTTACCTATAGCCTTCTCTCTGTCTGTCTCACTCTTTTGACATCTATACACAATTCTGCCCTGTTGGTGTGTTTGGGGGAAAATTCACCAAGAGCATAGGGAGTTTGGGGAACTGTCTTCCAGAAGCAAATGTATTTTTTTTGTACTTTTTGTAAAACATTTAGGTGGCCTGTTATTTGCAGTCAGACAACAGCATTTTCCAAAACGTTATGTTGCATTAAATAGACACTTGCATGTTACATTAAATTGAATCCAGACAACACAATTAAAATATAATGTATTGCGTTCCATTTGTACAGATAAGTCATGAATTTGTCCTCTAATTAACAATCAACATTCAGCTTCTTCTAATCATGCAAAGGAAATGATCAGAGAGGATGGTTTTATACTCTGTATTTTAGGTAGATAGCTAAGAGATGAACCTCAGGTAAACGGCTTCTCGTTACGTTCACTGTAATTTATTTTTTGCATGTGCCAGTTGATCTTTTGTCACTCTTATCTCCTGCCGTAATTTTTTTTTCAACTTCCCAGTTGGTCTTTTTGTTTTACCCACAGCAGTGTCTTCCTCAAAGATGCTGGCCAAAATAGTCTTTTTGTTTTTTGTTGTGTTTTCTATATTTTGTGTTTTCAAACCACAGCTTTTATTTAGAGTCTTATGGGGGTGGACAAATCACTAGTCTGGGCCCCCAAGGGAAGTAGATTTTGTGTGGGTTAGTTTTTTATTCATAGCTGCTTGGCAGACAAATGGGTTCAAAGGAAATAAAACCCACTTCCTCCTCAAAAATTTCCATTACCAGAAGTTTCCATTTGGAGCTAATGCTTAAATATAATGCCACCTCATGGTGGTGCAGTTCACCTTCATCCTGTAACTATAGTGTATAGTGTATTCCAAAGTCTGCTGCACTGGCTGATAGTTGAATGATTTTTTATTATGTGCATTATTTATCATGTACAGATGATGTTCAGATATTTTTTCATAATCTGGAACACAGGTTTGTGAAAATACCAATAAAGCCATGCAAAATAATGGAAAGACAAAATAAAAAAAATCTTCCATGCTCCCTTGAGAAAACAACGTAACATTTTTACTTCTTTATTCAGAGCATCACCCTACGTAATGTTCACCAGTGACCTGCTGACTTTTTGTCAAGGTCATAAATGTGTTATATAAAAAAAAGGAAACACTGGGACGTTACTGTTATTCTGTATTAATATACTGACTAGCTTTTTATGCTAGCTACCACATTTTCACCAGATAGTCAGTTAGGCTTCTGGGCAATCAAAACATGGGCAGCATTGGAGCCTTAACTTGCCTCGTGAGTTATTGTTAATGTATTTATATTTAGTCCCTCCTAACTGGTCTTGGTAAATCAGGGTCTTATTTTTTCTGTTTAGGTGGGGAGGTATCCCAGCTCGGAACAGTAAAGGAGAACGGCTACTGCTTTACATTGGCATTATTGACATTCTGCAGTCATACAGGTAACACAACATCCCATGCTCACTGTACTTATGTGGTAATAGATTTTCTAGGCTATCCAGTAAAATCATTTCATAACATTATCAAGCTAATGGCAAGTCAGTACTTTACTTTATTGGTGGAGTCAGAAGGGAGGTTGCAAAATGGAGTCGTTGCTACTGTGATGTGGCAAGTGAAGCTTGTAGTTTTAAATGGTACCATGTGTAAAAATGATCATTTGAAACATATGAGGCTTAACATTTCTATTGCACTTTTTTTTAACATGGTTTACTGTGTTCTTGGAAATGTGGCTTTTTAGATTTATCAAGAAGATAGAGCATTCTTGGAAAGCACTAGTTCACGATGGGGTAAGATATTAAATACAGTCTTTAATTTTATCAGTTTGATGCAAGATATTATATCGCCATGACCCCGTGACTGTTCTACCCTACATTTTGTTATTGTCCAGGACACTGTGTCGGTTCACCGGCCAAGCTTCTATGCAGAGCGTTTCCAGCGCTTTATGTGCAACACAGTATTTAGGAAAGCAAGTAGGTCTCAAAATGATCTGAATTTACTGTCAGTTTTTATCTTTCCCATGACACATGTCTCTTGTAATGTGCTCTAGCTGTTGAAAAAAAAAATGTGAGCTGTATGTGTAAATTTTTTCTCGCATCTCTTTCCGTGCCCAGTGAAGTCATCACCGTCGAAGAAGAGCCGTGCAGGTTGTCAGAGTGTGGCTAGGAGGCTGCCCATGGGTACTGTTTTCCCGAGTGCCCAGTCCAGCAGCCACATGCTTCCTGATGCTCGACTCGTCTACCATTCCCACTTTACCCACGCTGACACAGACTTTGAAATTGGTGAGAAAGGACAAAAATGATGTGACTGAAGAAATCCAATATCTTCTCAAACCTAGGTTGTACTGAGACATGTAATTAATTTTATGTATTTGTTTCATTTTTCTCCAGGTATGCACTCAGACAGACCTGACCTGCTCCCGAGCATGCCTTCCCTAGCTGGAACCTCGAGTGAATTCGACGCAACCGATATGCCTAATCCCTCAGTGCCCCCAGTCAGGTATTTACACGTTCACTGAGTTCTGTATCATTACACAGTTTTATTTAATGTCGCAGCATTCAAAAGTTCAACCTTTCAGATTTTTATTTTGGTTCATGGTTATGTTGTGTTGGTATAGGTCAGTAGGGGTGGAGGTGCACAAATCAGCAAGCACAGAACCCGAGAGCAACACTTTTCTCAGGTAGAGCTTAAAGCACATGCTTTGTTAGTATGACTCTATGCTTTATTGCATGCAAACTAAAAGTCTTGCTGCTCCTCGTTCTCTTAGTTTGGGAGCTGAAGTTGCAGATGATCAGATGAGCAATGAAGATGCCATTTCTCTCAAAGACATCATCCCAGAGACCAACATTTGTTTTGTAAGTCTAATGTTAACTGCTGACCATTGTCAATGTATTTACATAAAAAAATGCCAAACTTAAATGTTGCAAGGTGAGACATGTTCATGTGTAGGAATGGGCTGGTATGAGATTCTGATGGTATAATAACCTTAAGCAAAATATCACAGTTTCACACAGCTCTAAAATGCTTTATTTTAAAATGTCTGGGTAAAATACAACAACTATTGTCCTTCATTTCCTTTGGCCATCACACACAGCTGACTGACTGCTCGCACCAACCGAAGTGACTTTTTTTTTTTTTTTTTTTTTTCAAACAGTGGTATACCTTGAAACCAGAAACCAGCCCATGCCTATTCATGTGTTTGACTGTAAGTGAAACGGAACAGGAAAATGATAGACGTGTGCCAGTAGATATCAGATTTTTTTCATGTGGGCAGGTGGAGTAGAATTGAACCTCTGTGCAGCTGAGGCTGATTTGATAATTATGGTCACTGATTTGAAGCAGTGCTGCAAATTAAGCCAAATACACGCATTTCTACTGCGGAGGAAGTCTTTGCCAGTTGACATCAGTGTAACCCATGCAAGTTTTAGGAGTTTGTTGGGAGAATAAAGATGGATAAACTAGACCTTTTGTTTGTTTTACAGTAAGGCAGCCTGAAAACTTTATACAGGATAAGACGGAGACATGAAAATACGCATGAACGAGATCCTCAGATCAACTGAATGATGAGCCGTCTCTCCCTGTGGGAAGGAGTGGAAGGAAGACTTTCCAAGCCTTTGGAGCGACACCCGAGTGGGTATGGGCAGGAGAGAGTGAGCGATAGACTCTCTTCTCTTTCTCCAGCACAGGGTATGCTGCTATAACTCCCTGAGCTTCAGAGTCACCTTCGGTCTCGCACTTCACCTTGTTCATGAACACACAGATCTTTCCATTCAAACACATGGTTTTGTTGCTCGTAGATAAATATACTGAGAAAGAAAGCTGGTGAGATTATTTATTCTATATAAATTCTGTTCTGACTTTCCTCTATTTTTCAACAGTTAGAGGACATTGAGAACAAATGTTAGTATTTTATACTGGGTGATGACACTCTGTCAGACAGTATTAGTTAAATACACTAATGGGCTTCTTACTTTATTCCCACAATTATGAAGATGATCCTTTTGCAGAAACACATCATGTAAGACACTGGAGCAAACAAAGATGCGTGTCCCTGTTCTGTAATTATTTACTCTAGCCCTGTTGTGAATGGGGTGATCTCTGAACTGTTGTGACTAAGATCTACCTGATATTTGCCTGTTCAAAAATTCTGTCAAAAAGGATTTTTTTTTTTCCTCTCCAAAACAAAGAAGCAAATATTGTTTTTGTTATTTGTTATTCTACTCTTTGTCTGCCTTACTTTGCCTATACATATGAAGATCTTGTAAGTTTTTTTTTTTTTTTTTTTTTTTTTGTTCTTTTAAATGGACCAATCAGCAGTGTAGATTCATTAGTGGGTGGGCAGGCTTGCAGTGGCCTTCAATCCATTGATTATGTACTGTATTTTTGTAAATAGTTGTGTAAATATTATTCACTTTTGTGTGTTTGCATACCTATTATAAAGCCTAATATGCTTTTAAGAAGCATTATGTATTCTAAACTAACAAATTAACATGTTTATATTTGTTATATTTTCTTGGCATGCCTTATGTCTGCTTCACTAACTGTGCACTCTTATTATAAGAGCCTGCTAATTTCTGCTGGACACAGAAATTGCCTACATTCGGTACATTACTTATGCAAGTGGTCATTTCAGTGTGACAGTAATCATTACAGTAATTTTGCCTCATTTATTTACCTCATTGAAAACTTTCCGCTCTCTGTGCATCTATTGTGCTTTGCTTTATTTCTGCCTGCATTATATTGTAACATCTTTTTTTCTGGAAACACTTTTATTTAACATATCTAAATTGTCCACAGTTATACAATTTTTTTTTTTTTTTTTGTTTTGAGCTTTATTTTGCACAAAAGGTGTGAAGGATGTTGCATTTCTTTTTTTCTTTGGACAAAATTCTGTAACTCAAACATGGTGTGTATATTAACTATATATGGTGTTCTGCTCAAACTAAAGGCAGTGTCCATGCATCATGGAAGTATTTTATCATGGGCTTTTTGACTTTAGGTATTTCAAATGAGTGCAGTGTGGGACCAAGTGAAAGATTTGTGTTCTGCAGATTTGAAGTGCTCCACAAGAGATGAAGTGGTTGAATGTGTTTAAGTATGTTTATAAGTACACTAACAGGGTGGGACTTTTCTTAGTGATAAAAGCGCTATGCTGGTTTGGTCACTTGCCCACTTGGCCTTCTCTTGAGTAAGTGGTGTACTCTTCAAAGATAATGAAGGGGAAATTTTTAGTGGCCAAATGCTGTTTCATTCTGTGCTTTCAAACACATTGAGTAATGGCACAGTTTGCGGCACATGACGCTGCTGCTGTTTCCAGCATCTGTCTGACAGTTTAAGTTCACACATCTCTTTTTTCAAACCTATTAAGCTCCATCTGCAATGATGATGCACAATATACATTCTACATGTTGAGAAGCTAGGCTCATCCTAAAACAGTAAGGTAGCTTTTTTTTATGCATTATTGTTAAATGAAGAGCCTTTAGAATTAACCTTAATTAATATTGTTTAAGCTTGTTTCATCTTTGAGTTAAATAAAACATGAACATTGTTTTGCAACCTTAATTGAAAACTAATACTAAACGGCATAAATTGTTATCTTCACAATTGCTGGGACACTGTGGTTGCAGCTTTGGTCACCAAGGTGCTGGGTATCCAGAAGGATCCTAACTGAATACAGTAAATGTATTCAGGGGTGCTGTATGGAGTGATATGCAGTTAACTGTGTACCAAACTTGGAGACGAGAATCTTTGGATATTGTCAATTAAGGTTTTGTGAATGCTGTTTGTGTGTAGGAGAGCGAAGATCTAAACTAAGCTCCAAGATTTAAACAGGATTTGCAAAGGTGGACACAATTAGCATGTTTGGCTTTAATGGCCCTGACATTTTCTTCTGGAATTGCTATTGTTTCACTTATCTTGTGTTCTGTATTTTTTTTAAACTGGCTGAAATCTTGTAACCATGAATAATCAGTGTTCTGATTAGAGTAACATGCCTTTTCCTGTTGACAAAGCAAGTGTACAATATACTACAGTGGTTCAAGGTTTTTGCACTTTATGCTGTAATGATTTTTATATCTTAACTGCCTTGTTCTTTCCAGTGTGCAGTGTAACGCCTTACTTGTGTGTACTCAAAGTTTCAACTAACCAACCAGTTCTATTTTTTTCATTATTGTCATTTAGAATTCTTATTTTGCTTGCTTTTCTGGAGACCTGAACTCCAGTGCCCTGATCGAGGCATAAGACAGATGCCTGTGGACTCCTATGTTTCTGTGTGGTTCAAATTTGTGTTAACTGAATGATGAGCGAGTAGTCAGCTAATGCTCCTGTCCATACGTCTTTTTGCAGTATTTTTACTGACAAGGACTTGTGGTGAAACTGACTAATGCACAACAGACACATCAGTCTTGCACAATTCACACAGGTTAATATGCTGGCAACAAAGACACTACCATATGAACTATTGCAATATTACATTTGTGACAGCTTACATTTTGGTAACTATATTTATTAGGAAACCAATTTTGTACCTTGTATGATTGTATGGAGCCTGATCTTCTTTGTAAAATAGACAATTGTATGAATACTGGCAAAGGTGGGAGTCTGACATTGTACACTGTATTTGTTTTGTTTAAGGTATTATATTTTACAATTATTATTATTATTTTTGTAAAAAAAAACAAAAAAACATGAATGTCTGGTGGTTTCAGGAACAGAAGGATTGCCTATATTTTTACTCAGCTTGTGTATATTGTGTATATGTACTGTATATAAGCAGCACGCAAACTCTTCCTCCCATTTCCCCCATCAATTTAATCACCTGCCTTTTCTGCCAGTTTAATGTGGTGGTGCTTTTATTTCATATTGTCATTAGGTTTTAAATAGGCTAATAAATTTTTAAACTTTTTGGTGGTTTGGTTTCATGTTTTCCCTAGAGGCATCTCCAGATCTCTACAGTGTGGGGAAAAAGTATTCACCAGGTCAACTATTTTTCTATTGCACATATTTCCAGTATAGTTATTTACATGAAATGCTGAGTGAATATTAGTAAATAAAACTATACAGAAATGTTCCAGTCCATAAAACGTTATATGCAATACATTGGAATGACAAAGGAAAAAAATAGCGGTCGCGCTTTATCGTGCTTCAAGATGCCCCCTGTATACAGAAACTAATCTCTCAGCGTTCAGGTGGGATTTTGGCTCATTCTTCTACACAAACAGTCTTGAAATAAAATGTTGAGTCATGAGCTTCAGTTCATTCTACAAATTTTCTCTCGGGTTTAAGGGTGGTGACTGACATTCAATCCAATACCTTTACGTTCTTACTATGGATCCAATTGTGATTCTACATTGCAGTATGTTTTGGATTGTTGTCCTGCTGGAAATTCCACCCTTGTTTCCTTGTCATCCTAGTGGCAGGCAAGGGATTCGTTTCAAGAATTTTCCAGAACATGACTGCATTCATTTTCCCTTTGATAATTTGGATGCTGCTGATACCATGAGAAGAGAAACAGTCCCATACCATGACCCTTCCATCTCTGACCTTTTAAAATGATATTTTTTGGGGTCATGCAAAATGAAAAGTTAGATTTTTTTTATTTATTTTTTTTTTTTTATTGTCTTGTCTTAAAGCACTACATTCTAGACATGCCAATCTATGGGATTCTCCAAATGTTATGTGGAAACTTCAAGCAAGTTTTAAAATGCCTTTTCTTCAGTAAGGGAGACTTTGGGGTGATTTCTCTGGACAATAGTATTTACTGCTTCCACCTCTTTCTAGAGCTCTTTTCCAGTGGTCTTTAGTCCTCTTGTTAGTTTAGTTCTCTTCAGACTAATGTTCTGTCTGCCCAGCTGGAGATCTTGCAGGAGCTCCCGTTCATGGTCAGTTAATGGTTGAGTGATGTTCCTTCCACTTGCAGATTGTGGTCATGGTGGTGCTCATAGGAACAATTAGGAGTTGAGATATCCATCCATAAACAATGTCATTGTTATGCTACTCAACAATTGTATTGTGAAGGTCTTGGGAGAGCTCTGCCTCTATACATCATGAGATTTTTATTTTATTTTTATTTTTTTTTGCATGACAGCTTGGTTGCGAAGGATTTGTTTACTTGCATTCAAAGGTCAGTTCCCTTTTTCAAACCTTTGTGCACCAATATGGTTCACCATTGACATGGTATTATCAAGTGGTCCCTGTTTTTTTTTTGTTTTTTGTTTTTTTTTTTGGCAGATGTAGAACTTCAGGTTTTGTTTCGCAGACCAGACAGGATTTTTCCTAATGCCCTCAGAGGGAGAGTGCCTGCCAGATGCCTTTTACTCAGGAATGACTTTCATCTAGTCACTCTTCCATAATGGCCTGATTGATAGAGTATTTCACAGTTGGATGTCCTTCTCTGTGGAGGACTTCTGAAGCTCAGTCAAAGTGGCTATTCCTGGTCACTTTCCTCAAGTTCACTACAGGGCACAATGCACACACACACATGCACACCAAGAGTCGCCAGTGCACCTACCAGCATGGTTTTTTTTTTAGGAGGTGTGAGGAAAGAGGTGAAACCCAGATTAAACCCACATGGACGTGAGGTGAGCATGCAAACAGATATGACACCCAGAGGCCAATAACCCAAGCTCAGGCTCAAACCATGGACATATGAAAACAATATGGTATATGATTTTTTTTTTTTTTTTTTTTAAATCAAGAGTGTTATTTTTCTGGAAAACAATTTCAGAATTATTTAGGCCTGGCTCTTCTCTTACAGTAGCTGTGTGCAAGCTAGCTAATTTCAGGGCGGCTTCAGATTTGAGTGATTTGTCTTTAGTGCAGCAGTACTAACCCTGCAGGATGAGGACAGCACTCTGTATTCTGCATGGAAGCCTCTGCCTTGTATAATGCAATTAAATCTGAAATGATGCCAGGAGCTGAAGCAGCTGTGTGCAACTTCACAAGCTACTTCTTTTTTTTTTCCTCTCTCCCTAAAATGGGTGTACAAAATGAATGTTTTGGCCAGGTGCAGTATGGGATATGGAGAGAACAGCTTCGAGAAGTGTGCATTATAAGCAGCAGTGTACACGGGATGAGGAGGGAGGAGGAAGAGGAGGAGGAGAAGGAGGGGGGGGGAGAGAGAGCGTTCTAGACAGGGCAAAAACAGCAAACTCAACACTCTGTGCGTCCGAGGCGTGTTAGCGCAGAGAGAGAGAGAGAGAAGGGCGGGAGGGGAGGGGAGGGGAGGGGAGGGGGGGCGACGCATCATTGCAGCACTGAGAGGAAAGTCCTGCGCTAGTCCAAAAGCCTCAGACACACTCGCACACACGCATCCAGAAAAGAAGCAGAAGAGGAAGAATCCGTGGTGTTAACCTCAGAAGCTGACATAGCGGAGAGTCTTATGTTTTATGCATAGCATCATTTTTATCTTGGAGGAAAACACCGCGTGTTGATTCCGGACACAGATTGTGTGTTTGTTTGAGTGTGAGAGTGTGTGTGTGTGTGTGTGTGTGCTCTCAGCTGACACTCGGTTCAGGATGAATTATTGCTCCTCGTAATGCACCACTCGGGCTGATGCTCGCGCTGCAGCAGTGAGCTCTCTCCTCTCTTCTCTCTTCTCTGCTCTCCTCTCTGCTCTCCTCTCTGCTCCTCTTCTCTCTTCTCCTCTCTTCTCTCTTCTCCTCTCTTCTCTCTTCTCCTCTCTTCTCTCTTCTCCTCTCTGCTCCTCTCCTCTCTTCCCTCATCTGCAGTGGTCATCGTCCCATCAAAACTAACCACAGTGCTCATCATACAATTCTACGGGACTTTTTTTTTTTTTTTTTTTAAATCCTCTCGTCATTCTCTTCTCCACTTTGCTGGGATCTCGTTGACTTGAAACCCTTCCCCCTTCATCTCTCCCTCCTCATCCTCCTCGTCTTTATCAAGGCGAAAGCGCTGCGGAGAGCATGTGAGTACCAATGCGGACTTCTGCTATTGTACACCGAGCTTCTGTGTGCTTTTTTCTTTTTCTTTTTCTTTTTAACCCATACTTACTCGCACACGTTTTTGTGTGGTTTGGTGTGACTTTAGAGATCGTAATTTTCATCCAGGTTACTCTTTTTTTTCCCATGGAAAGTGTGTTACGCATTTATTGATCTGCGGGAGATGCTCAGGTCCACTGAACCCATTACATACTGCTGCTTTAAAACAACAAAAATGTACCAGTGTATTAGTTCTATAACAGTTCTAAAAATAAAGTTTCTATAAATACATACATGTATATAGATAGATAGATAGATAGATAGATAGATAGAGAAATGTTATAATTAATCCTAGACAGGGATAATTAAGCCGCTTCTGCCATGTAAAAATGCGCACTTCCGAATGAGATCAGTGCAGTGAGGGAGTTGTGTGTGCAGTGTGTGACTGGTGACTGTGCTTTGGTGTCCTCATTATTCATAGTCATCCAGTGTCCAATACAATGTAACTTTAGAAATAGGTCGACGTTTTTGAAACAAGCCAGACTTCAGTCCTGGAGGGCTACAGCACTGCAAAGTTCTCCCTCATTTAACACACACTCTCATAAACAAATGAACAAGGCCTATATGGTATGAATCTAGTGTATTTAACAGGAAAACACAAATTTCTGTAGGACTGTAGCCCTCTGAGTCTGGAGCTTGATACTCCTGTGTGTCAAACCATGATGCATGTTAATCCTCTGATGGCTTCATGTTCAGGTCAGCTCCAGATGCTGCAGCTCCTGCAGGAGCTCCCGGGGCTCCTGGGGCTCCCGGGGCAGAAGGAGCACCAGGCGCAGGCCCTCCTGCTGGTCCTCCAAACACTTCCAGCAACCGTCGACTACAGCAGACACAGGCGCAGGTGGAAGAGGTGAGCTTGCCTGGGGAAGAAGAAGGGAGGAAAGAGGAGAAGGGAACATGCTGTACTTAAGCCTGGGGTGTCCCTAGTCAAATAATGATTTTATTTTTGTTAACAGATAGTTTATGCTTAATATCTATTATTTTATAAATGTAATATCGTATTAGTAGGGGAGACCGGGTATGGTTGTAACACTTTTTGTTTTACCACCAATAACTTAATGAATTTTTCCGATAGAGTTTTTAAACTTTTATATAAAGTACCCACATTTGTTTGCTACAAACTGCACAAAGTCAAACCTCTGCAAGAATATCACAGACCTCGTGAGTTCATGACAAATACATGGTGTTCCTTTGTTACATCCTGCCCACTACTGGGGTAGGTTGTAGCACATGCTGGGGTGAGTTGTAACAGACAAAAGAACAAAACCATTAACCATAACATGGTATATGCTTCAAAAAGAGGCTTATTGAAATAAATGAACAATCCCGAACAATGTCTCTGTGACTGACCATAGCTCAAATCCACTTTTGCATGTACATGTGTGTAAATTAGTCTGCTAGAACAAACCTCCTTAATGGTATATATGCGTAATCAACAATCTACTACAATGCATCTGTGCAAAAAACATGTAAGTCTAATAAAAATAATGTGTGTGTATTCTTAATCAGAGTCACAATGCTGACAAATGAATCTTGGTAACCCTGGAGTACAGGCTTGGTGGGCCGAGTAGCACAATCCCCTTTTCTTTGCAGAAGTCGATAGCTTTCACAGATAGATGTGAACCATGGTTATCCAGCAAGAGCAAACCTTCTTCTCTGGGCAGACCTTTTTGTGTTTTGCAAAGTGATCAAGGAATAAGAGAAAGTCTTCTTCTTGCATCCATCCTGAGGCGTTATCACTTCCAGCACCCCTCTCTGAATAAAGTATTCCTTGTAATGTTTATGAGGGAATACAAAGAAGGGAGTCTCTCTTTCATCTGATGTCATTGCACCCACCTGCTTGACTCCGCGACGTGCAACAACATGGTTTGGTGACTGGCCTGTCACTCATATAAAAGTTGACCTGTCCAAGGTAGCGGAAGAAACGTTCCACATTTGTGCGATTGAAACTTGTGGCTCGTGTAAGGCTGGATGGATCTGGATCCCTCACTGACAGGCTGGTGTTCCGCTTCATAAATAATGTGAACCAGACAGGCCCTGCCATCTGCTTCTTATCCCATGATTGTGGATGTTTGATGTTATATGTTACTGCCAGTTGATATGCAAGTTTTTTGACGTAAAAGACGTTTTTTGACTCTGCACCTCACAGAAAACTTTGTTGCTGCAGTAACCTACACTTGGAAGATCACTGGACTCCTTTTTATCTCAGCTTCTGCAGTGATCTACTCAGTGTTACATGGCAGATCCCATGTGCCTTTGCAACTGACCTGACTGACTTGCCCTTCTTCGTGACCTCATCAGATGCTTTTTTTAAAACTCGGTCAGACACACTTCTTTCAGTCTCTTTTCCACTGTAAAATTATAAAAATCAAGAAAGTGTTCTTAGTTGTGCATAAGGGGATGGTTGTAACACTTTTAAAAGATGCGTTAGAACCCACCCCACCCCTCGTAGGCATTTTTAGCTAGCTGTAGTAGGATAGTGGTCTGAAATTAGCAGGGGGAAAATACATCACTGTTTACCTGAGAAACTACAATTTAATCTTATATAAGTCATGTGATTTTATCTGCAATAGTATAAATACTAAACAAAATTTAGTCATTGGCAATAAAATTATTTTCTTACCTGAAAATCAGTTTTTTATTAATAGAATCTGCATGTACCTATTTCCAGCCTTGATATCCACCATGTGGGTTTAGGGAGGAAGTGGGTAAACACTGAAATGATCATATGATTCTCATCCTATCCCCTGATTGTTGGAATTGGTGGTGTTACAGCTCTCCCCATGTTACAACCATACCTGGTCTACCCTATATCTTTGTCATTGAATATATCTTTGCCGAAGAACTCCACAATCTTTTAATGTGTCTTTTAACAAATTATATCTGGACTTTCTGCTCCTTGCCTCACAAGTGGTTTATGCCTTCTCGTGATTTCTCTGAGACGAGGTTAGAGTATGTTTCCACAGCAGCAGGTTTTTAGTTAGGCACTAACCTAAGTACTTTGGCAAGGTACTGAGATGACATGACACTGTGTTGTGGTATATATTGCATTGACATATCCTTGATGGTTATGCATGTTGAGAGACATGTACTATAATCTGCAATTCAGCTTAAGACCTCTTTTATGCACCATGTTATAAAGTTGAAAGTTGTACCTGCTTTGGCCTTATTCATCAGCAAAACTTTATGGCCTAGTTTATTAAAGTCACGGACCTGGATGATGATCTTTATAATTCCAAAGTTTTTAATTCTTGATTTTACTGTGAACTAAGTACTGC
This sequence comes from Synodontis membranacea, assembly GCA_025674565.1. Classification (NCBI taxonomy): domain Eukaryota; kingdom Metazoa; phylum Chordata; class Actinopteri; order Siluriformes; family Mochokidae; genus Synodontis; species Synodontis membranacea. The sequence continues at coordinate 22,656,782 of JAOVYU010000056.1, read as the reverse complement.
ACTAGAACGTTCACCAAACAGATCACCAACTAGAGCTGTCTTCTTCTTAACTAAATGCAATGTACTATTATTAATGAATCATTAATGATAATTAAGATCCTTAATAATGACCTGGTCTGCTTTTCTGTGAAGGTTGTTGATATTATGCGTGTGAATGTGGATAAAGTCTTGGAGCGGGACCAGAAACTGTCCGAGCTGGATGACAGGGCTGATGCACTGCAGGCTGGAGCCTCTCAGTTTGAGAGCTGTGCTGCCAAGCTGAAGAACAAGTACTGGTGGAAGAACTGTAAGGTGAGAATGATTGACAGCAGACACAGGACCATCTGAAACTGGAGCCAATACATTCACTAAATCTCAATTTAAAAAAAAAAAAAATTATATTTAATCACTTGGTTTTGAATAAGCATGGAATGATCCCAGTTAATCTTCATATCTGTACACAAAGATGAATAAGACATAAAAACATATTAGGGGAAGTGAGTAAAATAACACACTGAGAGCACCAGATAATATTTTTTATAATCTGGTATATATGTATGTATATATAATATGTATGCATGTATGCATATATGCATGTAAAGTGCCTTTAAGTACCTCAAAAGCACTCTATAAATAAAATGTATTGTTTTAAGAGGTAGTGAGTTTGTGCAAACAACAGAACGAAAAGCAAGAAAATCTGTCTCATTCTCCCTCTACATATCCTAATCTCAGGAGCTTTAGTACTGCGCAGTGTGTGTGATGATAATTAGTTAATGAGAGCAAATTTGAGCCCCAGGGAAATGACAGCAGTTGGTGTAGATACCATCAGCCATGCTTAATGAAACCATTACCTAAGATATAAACCACAATTGTAAGCATTTAATTATTTAAAATGAAAGATTTTAGTTTTTTTTAGGATGTACAATTGACTATAAGTATTGGAACAGTATGTTTAGTCTACTTCAAAGCATTTTGATTTCAGCTAAATGAATGTGCATTTGTTTATTTGCATTTATGTTTTTTTTTGTTAGGGTCTTAATTCTTTCCTCTACCTTCTCCGAAACTAGTAAGAGAAATAATACAGGATCATTCAGTCAGGCAACAAAGAAATTGTTTCTAAAATAAGTTTCCTGTGATGTAGACAGTCATCCTAACAGTCTAAAAATACTAAATATTAATCAGGGATATTTGGTGAGAAATGTGTACTCACACATCCAGTGGCAGCTCAGAAAAGGCAAACGTCATCATGCCTGATCTCCAGACATGAAAGAAGTCTAACGAAATGATCTAAAGATGAGAGATTATATAAATGGGAGTCAGGGACAATATGATGCCATAAGAGGAAAATAGATACAGGAGTAGGATGTTTTTTCAAAAAAATATGACATTTATATGTTCTCTAATTTGGTGAAAAGTCAGTGAACAATAGTCAATCAGTTTATCATTACTCACTTGTTAAGTAAATTAGCTAGATCCAGTAACTTATCATAGCTATCCAGTTATTAACTTGAGGTTTATGTTTCTCTGTAGATTTATATTTCAAATCTGGGTGAGAATGAATCGTCTGGGGCATCTGCTGGCATTTGGGTGTATATTTATTGCTCTGTGTTTGTGTCATATATTTACGTGTGCATATCCAGAAACTACAATATAGTGAAAATGTGCATTTCTTTCTTAATTAATTTCAA
>JAOVYU010000056.1:22575675-22597358 GCA_025674565.1 Synodontis membranacea | reverse complement strand
GTGTGTGTGTGTGTGTGTGTGTGTGTGTGTTTTGAGAAGCTCTGTGTCTGTGTGTACAAGTGTGCTTGTGCATAGACAGGGGTGGGGATTACTGCACTTTTTCAATTTCCTACTTCAAGCATCATAAGCTATTTTTGAAAGCACACACGGGCTGCTTGTGAAAGCAGGCTTTGGGGAGGCCAGATTTTGCCAGACTGAATAGCAATCAAGCCAGATCCCCCTCTGTCTGCCGCCGCTGTTGCATTAGGACTTCCAGGGGAGTCTGCTGGTGAGAGAGCTGCTCGTGTCAACATGCTGTGTGCTTCTCAGTCTCTTATTATACACTGCCTATTACCACAGACAAAGCCATCCTTAGGGTCATTGACACATGACAGCTGCCACACCAAAGCCTTAGAGAATAGAGCCACATTAAAGGAAGAACATCGACAAAAGCCCATGCAATAGATTATGAACAACAAACACGAATTACTTAATGATCTTATTTACTGTATTTACTCGTAGTATATATAGTATAACATGCTGCTGCTGTGGCTCGTATGGGTAGGTAAAAACTTCCCTTTCAAATGACTTCCATAAAACAGGGACAGGGAGACATGGGATGAGAAGGTGTCTATATCTCTCTCAACTTAAGCATTGTGTTGGTATTAAAAATGAATTGTTCTGGAAATATCATCTCATGCTGTGCAAGTGACGATGCTGAAGCATGTGTCTTAGTAATGGCCCTATGAACCAGAGTTGTCTCCTCTCAGCAGGAAATAACTTTGACCCTTCAGACAGCACGAAGATTCTCTTCTCCACCTGAGCAACCCTGATGTTTAAAAACTATAAGCATGTAAGCTAGGGCTGACATGTAAAATGCAATGCCTACATGATTGGCTACAAATTATGCAAACAAGAAAGAAGAAACATAGATTTACTTCTGTGTTGTGAACCATGGGTGTAAAAAAGTGAAAAAAACAAAACAAAACAAAAACATGGTAGGGAAACAAAAGGGGTGAAAAAGGCAGTATTTGGATAATCAAGAAGAAATGGGGTCAAGGTGAAAACAATGTACAGTACAGTGGGATACTATCACAATGGAGTACAAATCCTTTCTATAAGGCAAACCAGGGTGATCTTTTCCATGACACTAAACCACAAGTACCATAGGTAAAAAACATTATTGAATAGTAAAAGCCTGTTGAAACATTTTCAACATGTAATCAACTTTAAAGAAAAAACAAACAAAAAAAAACAATATATATGCACAGTACTGTGTAAAAAGTTTTAGGTACGTGCAAAGAAATGCTGTGTAGTAAAAATGACTTCAAAATTAATGAAATGAAATCTTTCTACTTAAAAGAAAAAGTACTACAACATGCAGTAAACAGTGCTGAACTAAAGTAAGTCAATATTTGGTGTTATGACCCGTTGCCTTTTTTTTCTTAAATAGTAGTCCTATGTACAAGTGAAGTTTTATAAGGAAATGAGCAGTAAGCTTTCATGAGCATCTTGGAGAACAGTTCTTACGGAGACTTTGACTGTCTCACTTGCTTCTTTTTCGTTTTGTTTTTTTTTTTTTGCAGTAAAACCCAGGAGCCTTCTGCTTTTTGTCTGAAAAGTGGTCTCTTCTGTAATATGTTCTTTCTTTACTGACATAAAAACATTATTCAGATAAATTTTTTTTTTGGAAAAGTAATGTTTCGGGAATCTGAATTGTTTTTGTACTGACTTTATAATGCAGAAATCATAAAATAAACATCTATAACAATATTTGTACTTAAAAAAGTTGCACGTGCCTAAGACTTTTGCACAGTACTGTATATATATATATATAAGTTTGTGAACCCTTTAGAATTGTCTACATTTCTGCTTAAATATGACCTGAAGCATCATCAGATTTTCACACGTCCTCAAAGTAGATAAAGAGTTAAATAACTTGGTCATTTATTAATTGACGAAAAATTATCCAATATTACATATCAGTTGCAAAAGTATGTGAACCCCTAGGATTAGCGGGCAATTTGAAGGTGAATTTATTATTATTATTACCCCCCCCCCCCCTTTTTTTTGTGCCCAGCCTCCACACCCTCTTTGGGGGACAACTTTATTTGTAATTATAACTGATTAAACTGTTAAGTACAGCTGTTCCCCAAAAACCCCAATTTAAAAAATAAATAAATTTTAAAAAAAAACAAGAAGAAGAAACACACGTAAAACAGGACACAGATACATGATACATGATATGAAAAATAAAACAATATCCAATATCCATTCATTGAAGGTAAAATTAGCCTCAGGTGTTTTCAATCAATGGGATGACAATCAGATGTGAGTGGGAACCCTGTGTTACTTGATCAATCAAAGTGTTGACATGTTTATGGAAGTGTAACATGGCACGCACAAAGGAGATTAGACAGGTTATTAGCTATCTGATTAGATCTGAAGGCTGATTAGATTAGGTTATTATAACAACTAATGCTGCACTGGCATATGTTTAGCAATGTGTAGGATTTCTTTTTTTGTTGTTGCTAAAAATAAAGCTGCATGATTATTGAGTCAGAAGATGAAAAAGTACAGCTTGTGATGTTCCTGAGATGCTGTGAGTCACCTTGACAGTGTTGTAATGGTAATATACAGTCAGCATTGTCTCCAGGGTGATACATTCAGAACCGGTGGGAGATTTGTACGTTTACATCCTACGTCAGCACAGATAAGTTAGATGTCATCACAACCCAACTTCAGGCATGAAAGAAGCCCAATTACAGAGTGACAGCAGCTAATCAGGGAGAATGGAAGTAAGTAAGGGTATCCAAACGGTGTCAGAGTGAGTCAGTATAATAGTATAAGATTTAAATCAATGCTGGAGTAATGGGTTTTAAAATCCTTTTTCTATTTGAAAAGGTACAATATTTTTTTTGTGTGTGTGTGTGTGTGTGTGTGTGTGTGGCTAATTTGGTAAGCTAATGAATTATAGTCATTAGTGTTTATAATTACCAATGTTTTAACTGTTTTTCAAAGAAACACTTTTATGGTAATCATTGCAAATCATACATTTAACGGTTATCCAATAAAATTAAAGGCAATTATGAAAAGCTTAAAATAAATTCTTCATCTGTGATTTTATAGTATTTATTGATGATTCAATGTAAAGAAAAAAACTTGCAAATGAATATGTGCAAAATGTAGTAAACAAACTAATTTCATTTAATTTAAATGGGGAGGTTAAAAATAACGTAGCCCTACTGAGTATCGTGCACTGTACAATACAGGAATGTCAATGAAGATTACCTAAGAAATGCCATGTGAGGATAACTTTAAGACCTTAGTTTGGAATCATTTTTCATCAAAGTTACCGTAAGTAGTTCACTAAGGCTGTCTGAAATAACTACCTACAGTAACATTTGTAGTTGGGGATTAAGCACTAGCTGGTTAGATTAGCCTTTTGGTAACTTGTTAACTCTGACTAGCTAGTTGTAGGGACTACAGGTGGTTGTTTAAAGACTGGACAGGAAGCCTGGCTTCCCTTAACATTTTATTTAAATAAGCCAATGAAATGTCTACCAAAGTGTCTATATTATCCATTCGTCTTGGTTTTAATTTAGGATTATAGCAAGGAAAATGCTCAAATATGCATTATGGCGTTCTAGCATTTAGCTCAGTGTTTTCAGGTGACAGTACAGCCTGTGTGAAACGCCCCTGACACAGAGTCAACAGACGCACAGTAAAGCCTGTGCATCTATGGCTGTTAATTACAGATTTGCGTACATGGTGTTTCAGTCTGACTAAAAATGAACATTAATGGGACAACATGTCATTTTAAGCTACACCCAGATGCCTGACTTCACCGGGTGCATTTTTACAAAAAACAAAAATAAACAACGAATATTTTAATTGCCAAACAATAAGTCATAATAACAACTTCTTATGATGATTGGTAGACGGCAGATCCTTGTAACCAATTGCAAGTAACTATTTAAACTTGACTGAATATGACTGACCTGTCACACCTAACCTTGCATTTGGAATCGCTTGGAGTTGCAGTGGCGGTGTGATTTGTAAATATTGTTTAAAAAAAAAAAAAAAAAAAAAAAAAAAACCCTGTAAGTATAAAGCTCTGTGATTATTTGCATTCATTCCTGAAATTTGTTGTTTTAAAATCTAGCTAGCTGTCACGTCCTTCTTCAGCTAGCAGCTTACCTGCATTTTGGCATGAAACAGGCGAACAATGGTAATATTGACCAGGTTTTAGAAAAATCTTTTAATGCTCATGCATATGAGGAGAGACTGAAGAGTAACACAAAGGCAGATCAGTGGCCAAGATTTTAATTCAAAAGTCAGGGAGCAAACAAGGTCCTCTTAGCTGTCTTGGTAAAAATTGATTGGCTGTGTTTAATATTAATCTTTGTGGAGATTATGTGGTGCGTCCCACAAACAGGCCCCTGTTTATAAGCTGTTACTACAGAAACAATGTTGTTTGAGAATGAGTGCATTAATAAACCTAAAGTTCAACAGCCACCATCGGTAAAGAAACACCTGATTAAGCCCATCTGAACATAATGATGATTAATGAGTTGTCTTACAATGCAGTCATATTGTGTCAAAACAACTGTGCTGCTTACGATCCCTTTAGAAGACCATCCACTCTTGCCTGCTCATAGTATATGGTGGTAGCTGGTGGCATCAACTTGAAAACAATTGGGTTTCTGTCCAAATTCGAGTTCACTTTCTCATATTTATGCTTTCTCATATTCATTAAATTCCTTTACATTCGGTGAAATATATTGGAAAAGTTGCATGTTCAAAAGCTTATCAATATTTAGGCAAAGAAAGTTCGGACTGTTCTTAAGGTGTGCTTAATCTGAATTTCTGCATGGCCCACTGAGATATTTAACAGCCTGATTTTAAAGCTGGTCGGTCTACAGAAACAGTAATGTTCTGTCTCAGTACCTGATCTCAAACTTTTCAGTTTTAATTGTAGCATGACAGCTATAAAGGATTCACATTGCTATTCAGATACTTTTACATGTATTTATATTATTTTCTATCTATTAAACAATAAAACTTCATCAGGACATATTTAAATGAGAGTGCATAATTTACATGATTAATTGACTAGACACATGATTGCCTGTATTCTTACGTTTAGATAAAATGTTAGTGAGTCTTTTCAAAACTATTCATACATAGAATAGCCACTAAGAGCTCATACAGCTAACAAAGATTTAATGCATAATTACAATTTAGAATTTTAGAATTAAATGAATAACAGTGTCCAGTATTTAACCTTGCTAGAAATGTCTTGCCAATTATCAATAACTGAAAAGCCATGTACTTACGCACAGTCGATGCTGATAACACCCAACACAGAATTTCCAAATCTCTTTGGCTCGTCTCAATTATTAATTATATATACTAATTATACTATGATAATTGCGAACCCGCTCGTTAAAAATGAGATTTGTTGTCAGTGTGTAGGTGCTTTGGTTACACTTAAATTTTTAAAACTTCAGTAGAATTGTGTAAATTGATGCATTTAGAAAAGCACGTTAAAAAAAAAAAAACCCAGGGACGCTCACTTGACCAATAGTAATCTAGGAGCAGTTTGTTTATTCTCATGTTCCGAATGGTAAAGTTTTGAAATATTGAAAATGATTGACACTTTGGTCATTTTGACAAGAACTGCTTAAATAGTGATTTTTGTTCATTAACTGTAGACACATGTAAGGTCAGTATACTGCATCATAAGACAGAGTGAATTTCCACAAGTAAATAAGAAGCTTACGCCGACAGACTTCTGAAAGCAAATCTTTAGGCTGTAGTGTTCTCTCCTCAGAAAGGCTTGATATTTACACTGGCACAAGAAAATGTGTCAGGGCCACTCTTAATAATGTGCTCTGAGAGAAGAGTCTAGAGAGAGAGAGAGAGAGAGAGAGACAGAGAGAGAGAGAGAGAGAGAGAGAGAGAGACAGAGAGAGAGAGAAATGGGAGGTTAGAGAGGCAGTTGAGGAAGACGTATGCAGAAAGAGATATAGAAAAATGATTTTTCCACATAATCAATTTGAGGATTTTCAATGGTCCATTATTGGCACACACACACACACACACACACACACACACACACACTGCTCTATTCTATGGACTGGGGGAAGGAGCATTAAGGAAGGCTTGCATGCACTCTACAAAGATGCAGGATTGGGTGGGGGACTAGCACAGAACAGACTGATTGCACAGATGGCATGGTCCATTCCCAGCACCAATTAATCCCCAGCTAAATGTGACACATCTTAACCTGCACTGGGTCCCATTCAGCACTCTACAGCAAAACCCATATGGCAAGGAGACACTTTCAGGCAGCAATTTGGACCTGGCAGTGAACCAGCCTCTGTAGTCTGCCCCCTCCTACTCCTAGACATGTTTGTTCTACACATCTAGTCAGCACATGTCAGGACTGTCCTCTTGCCTTAACGAGGGCCAGTCCAGATATCACCTTGTCTTACATTCAAAACGAGGTATGAAGCCTGAGAGAAAAGACCCTCTACTGCTGTGCTGATTGGAAGCGTTGTTTTTATACGTAGTTCAGGAACAAACAGGAGAATAGTATTTTTTTTTTTTATGTTTATTCAGTATTATACATAGCATTTTTTATTATATCATGTACTATGCATTTTTCGCTTGTGTATTGCAACCTTGAATTGTTATTTAATTCAATAGTTAATGTTAAATTGATGGTTCGTACGGACACCATCAGCCTTGTTGTCACACTGAGGCTAACCCTAGTGACTACAAGTGTACAATGAGATGTTGACAATAAGTGGAAGTACAGTATGTTCTACAAAGCTTTAAAGATGTGGAGCCTTCTGCAAGAACTTTACTGTGGCTGCCCAAGTGCAAAAACTAAAGCAAAAAGCAATGACTTAATGAGAATTGACAATGAACAGCATCTACTGTATATACCGTTAAAAAATGCAGGCGCAAAGGAGGACATGCATAGCATAAAAGGCAGGCTTTATTCAATTCTTTGCAATTTACCCAATTATAAGAACAAGAAAACTGGTGTATCAAACTACAGATGTTCTCCCATGCTCTCAATCCATATTACATTTTCAAGAGGTGTCACAGAAAATAACCTCACTGACTGAACTATCTGAACTGAAGTGGGAAGTTCATGTCCTGACTGAAAATAGTACATGGATTTGTCTTGTAATTGAAGGTGATACTTCAAAATCACGGCTTTTAGTCTCGCAATTGCTTGTTAATATCGCACAAAGGTCCTTCCACAACAAAACAAAGCATATGTGTAAGTAAGGATTTAGAGCAGAGTATTAATAAGAGATATAACATATATGCGAAGTATTCTTTTCAGTGGGAACTGTCCACTAAGGGGCAATGTCATAGGTTTCACAGGATTGCATGACTGCAGTGTTGGTGTGGCTTGTTCAGGAATAGGGGATTGTCTAAGAGATAAAACAAAAATAAATAAATTGCAGCTGTGCAATATTAACTTGCAATTGTAGAATTAATTTGGTGGTTAAAGAATAAGATGCTAATTGCTTGATATAAACTCACAAATTGCATCACAATTTGGATTGATATAATACTTGCACTATTCACACTGTAAACATGACTACAACTGCCTGCTGTGAGATGATCAGCTGCCATTTATATATTTTCTTTTTAATTATGCCACTTTTGTTTTACATGCAACATGTTACATCTGGATAAAAAGATATTGACTGAAGCATGCAGATTGAAGTATGCAGATTGGGTCTTGAAATGCAGGGTTTTTCCACATAGTAGACTAAGATATCTGGATATCACTGTTTTCATAATGAAATTGACAACTGGAGGCTACGTAAGAACCGCAGTGTTGCAATAGGGCAACCTTAATGTAAAGCATCACCACTGTAATAACCCTCTACACACTGTCTCTGTCACTTACATGCCTCCGTGGGCTTCTTCTGCTTGTCCTGTGCTTGGGTCTAAGATTGGTAGAGCTGCTGAAAGAAGATGGATGAAAACCAAACAGAAGTGATTTATATACTTATTAGACACTGCAGGCTAAGTTTGCCTCTTCCACAGTAGAAGCAAAATCTGTTTTTCCCCAGACAAAAGTTCAGGCTACAGTCAACAAACCTTGTGAACTTTGAAACTTTCATGTTTTTACTTGCTTCAACATTACCACCATACCATCTGCTCTCACAGCAGAGGATTGCGCATCCACTTTATGAAGCAGGTACAATACACAGGGTATTGTAGACAAAAAATAATTACAAGCTGTACATACATCAGTGTACTCTCTTTGTCCACTGTACACCTGGTTCAACTAATTAGCCAGCTGTCAAACCCTTCATGAAAATAACGTGTGTTAGTGGAGGGAAACAAATTACAAGGGGGTCTAAATACTACATAGGAGAGACAATGCACTGTCAGTATGCCTGCCATATGAGCTCCCACTTCAGTCTGAGATACTGAGGGACAATGTATAAGGGGTCCAAGATGACAAAGCTCAGATGTTGAATTCAACATAACAAAACTACTGTCTCAAAATCAAGGGAGATGCATTAGTGATACATGAGCTTAGTCCGTTCTTCCTGACATCAGGCGCTCTATAGCACTGGTCAATGATTTCCGGGGTTCAGTACAGTTCGGTGATTTCCTTTTTTTTTAATACACCAATTAAGTACTTGCTTTGGTATGTTACTAATCTGTGCTGGACTCCAGACACTTACAGCTGAAATTCTGTACAGTGATTCCAGGGTCACACCATCAGATTGATTTATTTTCAGGAAGATTTCTATATCATTTGATACAGTGAGCGATTAGATGTAGAGACCAACCTCATCACCATTTACATCTCACCTAAGAGTGAACATCTTATCTAAACAATAAATCCAATGGATTCGTGAACAGCTCTGCCTTTTCCCCCTCATTATCAACAATAGGCATTTATAACAGGCCATGGTTCAATTCTAAACCTTCTCCTGTTGTTGCACTAGTTACTGATTATGGTAGCACATTGGGCTACTGGTATATTGACAATTTGCTGCTTTTTTGTAGACTTCTCAAGTAGAAGTCTTTGGGTAAAAGCTATGGGTGGTCTAGATTTAAAATATATGCAAGTATTTATGCAGGGAATAATCCATATACTGAGTTGACTTATGCAGGTGCTTAAATTGATTTTCTAGATGGCCCATTGAGATAATCAAAATCACCTGCTTGTAGTGCAGTCATTACCAGATTTTTTCAGAGGAATCTGAGATGGGGTTTTAGAGTATCAAGTAACTGACCACTTTTCATGTTAACATTGGAATTCTGGCAGTGGAGGCAAATTCTCAGACTGCTTTCTGGCCTACAAACATAGCCTCCTAGAACTTTGATTCCCAGCACACACTTACTGTCACGTTCCCATTCACCCATCTATTGATCATGCACACCTCTTTTCGATCATGCACACACCCTATATACAGAATAAGTCTTCTGGCTGATTCACACTTACTGTTCTTGCATTGAAATTTTGGATTTGCCTAGTTTTACCTGTTTTTAATTGCCTTTATTTATTTATTTTATTTTATTTTTTAAATCTTGACTTAAATTTGGTATTGTCTGCCAGTCTCACGATTAAGCCTGAATAAAGATATGTGCTTCTATTTAAGCCAAAAAAGAAAACAGGGGATAGACAGCAAAGAGTGTTTTTCTTTGCTTTTAAATGTAATTGAAGGAAACATAAAAATCGACAATAAACAAATAAAAAGACTAATATAATAATATATAAATGACAAGATGATGATGTATGAAGATGTATTCAGATAAACATCTAATATGTCTGGTATGTTGATAGCTTATATATACTGTTATATACAATATATAGTATCTAGTATGTTGATAGCATATATAATATTTTCAAACATTGCTCCTAGTTGTAACTAATTATCATGTCAATTTAAATTAACACTATGGCTTCCGCATCATTATTTGGCAGATTATAAAAATAGCACTTGATCCAGCACATCTGACTTTTTTGCAAAAATCCACCGATGCAAAATTTGTAAATCTTAGGTAAACTACTATCAGTTTGCAAAAGAATAGACAATTCACAAAAAATATTTCTTTTTCATTTCCATTTTATTTAATTATAATTGATGTGTCTGGTGAAGGATATTTTATTATGCTGAAAATTTTGCCATCCCCCCCCCCCAAGTTGCTGAACTAATTACATCATGCCAACATTTGTGTTAATTTTATGCCAACCTTTTTGTAATGTAATTTACTGTAAGTAAGAGATATGGGAGCTGTGCCTATTTAGGACTGCACAGTGCTTCTGTCTTCAGTAGAGGAATTTTCATTCCTTCATCATCCAAGCAGATTATTTGCACAGTGGAAAGTGTGTATCATTATTTATTAAGAATTAAGAATCATTACTTAAATCTTGTAAATCTTGTTTAAATAATATTCACACCACTTAGCTAATAGAAGGTGTAATGAGAGACAAAGGAAATGATAACCGGGCTCTACTTTTTTGTAGACGCAATATAGAGAAATAGGACTTCACATTTCATTTTACTGAGAGACATTTTATGGGCACACTCTTTGAAACTGTATATTACTAGAAACACATGACCATGGATTATATGATACAGTTTAATGCAAATCTAAGGGAAAAGAATTAGCTGAAAAATTTTTCACATTTTCATTACTTATTATACTGATTGGTGCTGACAGAAGAGTGTGCCTTCTACATATTAGGACTGATTTTATTTCATGTAATTCCATTGTTTTCAAATTGTCTCCCCTTCATTAAGGACCAAAGTAAACTACAGAGATGATGCCATAAATAAATCTAATAAACATGTAATATCATCTATTTTAATCTCATCTAATCATATATCATCTAAGATAATCACATTGGAGATCACATTAACCCCTCTAATCTAATTCTGTTGTCATGGTGATTGCTACTATCTCTGGACTTTTTTTTTTTTTTTTTACCTCTTGGCAGCAAGTTTTTGCAAACCAAGGATTTTTATTTTCCATAAAAAAAAAGTGAAGTCTGAGGCTTTCACACTTACTGACATTGTACACTTTTCTTTGTGGGAATCTTACTAAGTTGCACATTTGGCCCACATTTTGGTACTGTTTTTTTGTTTTGTTTTTTTCATGTGTGAAGGTCAAATTCCAAAGGCACCCAACAGAGTAAAACTACTTGAAACTGTGAGGATGAAACTACAGAGTAAAACTATGTTATGTAAAGCTATGTTATGTCAAGAGATAGATTCAAGTAAATTGCTCCATTTCTAGATAAACTATCATGCATTTGCAAGCAAGCAAAAATATATATACATAAATACATATATAAAACTAAGATGACTGTTTACCAGTTCAAATCAGTTAGACTTCAAATGGACCAGCTGGAACCCTTAGAGTTACACTATTGATCTAGGACCTTAGAACTGGCTTCATACAGTAGATAGAGTCTTTTTAATAAAGGTTTGTTGCTCTATGCACTACAAATTGAATACAGAAGCACTCATTGTCAGGTAACAGATCACCAGATCAGCTCCATATGCTATAATCAAGTCAGCACACCATTAGGTAATGTAGCTTACCCTAATTTGCATGCTAGTTTATTTAAAGTGATGTGCGTATTTGCTGACTAGAAAATTATGGCATATGTCTGCTAACAGTGCACAGTGGTGAACAAGTTGGCAAATTATTTCATTAAAGTACCACATAAATAGCACATTTCATGCACCATTATCTTATCCTCCAGTGCTCACTAATGTTCCAAAAAAAAAATCCTAGAATTCCTTGAGACCCTGGGCAGAAATATGGGCATGGTTTTGCCCAGCGCACCCACTGCCATTGCCTCATCGCCTCATCAGCAGCTGATGGCAGAGTTGCTGCACTGCATTTCCATCCTCGCCAACTTTATCAAGCAGAATATCTAATTTGCTGGGGATAAGAATCAGGGATTACGTGATGCTCTGGACCAAGCCCTGGGGAATGTGATGGAGTCGCATTGATGGCAGACCTCAGGTGTCTCTGTTGTCTGAGTGTGAGTGCTCTGCTTCTTCCATGCGTCACTGGTTGAACTCAGGTAGAGCAGACTGCCTGTGTTCCTTCATAGAGTAAATGGAAATTCACATTCACATGCAGAGGAGTTTGCACAGGCCACAGAGTATATCTTTCCTCTTGCTAAGATATCTGCTGCTATCTTTTTCCCTGAATGTTTGATTAACAGGCTTCAGACTTTCATGGAAACACAAAAGAAATGTCACCTTGAGCAGGAATAAAGATGTGAGCGAGAACTGCATGACCCTGGGCTAATATAATGATCATAGACAGCAAAAGAAGAATTTGTTGCTTAGATAAAATATGTACACTGATTCATATCTTTGAGGAAGTCAATGTTTTTTTTTTTTTCTTCTTCTTCTCTTCTCTTCTCTTCTCTATCTCTTTTACCCGGTGAGAAATTTCCTCTTTACGGTTGAAAATAATTAAAGTTTCAGTGAGATGTATTTAATGCTTCTTGGGAAAGAATATGGAAATGTAATAACATTTGCATAATTGTGCATCAATTAAACATTCAGCAGTTCTTAATGAGTTAATCAGACTTCCCCCTTTGACAGACACTATCCATTTGCTGAGAAACTGAAACTGCTCTGCCATGCCGTGTTGCTCATGTGCAAAGTTTACACAGGAATGATGGAGGAGAGACTTCAGTCATAAACAAAGACTCAAGAGAAATAAAGCTTCCTCGGAAATCATTAGCTCTTCACATGTCCTGTTCCCAGACTTGCATAAGCATTCATTACAATTTGTATGATTTCCCAATCTTAAGTATTACATATACTCATATTTCAAGAGCAAAAATTATCTGTTAAATCTTGCCTTGCACAATTATTGTAATCTGATACTATATCTAAAATTTCTTTTTGTTTTATTAACCCCAGTCTCCTTTTTCTTTTTTCTTTTTTTTTTTGACAAACAAACAGCTATGACAAAGTTGTTGGATTAGCCCCACAAAAGGCTGTCTGGAGAGAGTGAGAGTAAGTGCTAAAAAGATTTAGTGACATGCAAGTACTCAATTATGTATAAGCAACAAAATATGCACACCCCACTCAGAGTTCACAGTAGAAAGCTGTACACCATTTGTCGCCGCTGGCTGCCATCTTTATTCAGTGCCCTGTGAGACAGGTCCAGAGTGGTAATTACAATCATACCTTTTTCGCCAGAGCCCTGTTCCTCACCGTAGCTGCCTTCATATATCCTTGTTTGAAACATTGTTCATTAAATGCTCCTACTCCAGGTACCCATGAGCCTTTGAAAGGGCCTTACTGGGAGTCATCAAATGGGAACACATGGATAATGACGCTGTCAGATGTGAGGGGAGTAATAATCGGAGTCTTGCCTTCGCACACAACTCTGCCAAATGCTGCTCACTGGAAGTAAGGAGAGAAGTTTATATTGCTCAGGCAAAAGCAGCCATTTACTTTAATGAAGTCTCTGACTTAAATGAGGTGTCATTTGAGAGCTAAATTATTAGAGGTGGATGTTTGATAAAATAAATGGTAATTTGCACATTTTTTGACAGGTTTGTAAGGCCTAGATGTTTCATAATTATTCTGCTGAAACTCAGAAATCTTGAGCATGGTGAGCATTTTTTTTTCTGTGATGCAGCTTAGAGATTTGTAGAATAAAGTGATCATTTGGCAAAATTGTGTGTGTGTGTGTGTGTTATATGTCTTATTAAACTCTAGTATTCTTAGCAGAAAAAGAACCCCAAATCGAGTGCAAACTGTTTTACCGATAAAAAAAAGTTATACGTTTGCTTAAGCGGTAAAGTTTTTCTAATACTGCTCTTCTCTGGATGTTATTATTTGCTTATCTGTCCCAGCAAACCCTCAAATATTACCAAGTTATCTGTCAGCATCACTTCAAATCAGGGAAGGAACAGAATGAATCCATGTCACCCTTCTGAGGGCCTGTGTTATTGTTTGTGTGGGATTAGAGCCTGTGGGCCATATGTTATAACAGGGGACACAAATAAAAAGTTGATGGGCATCTTGGGTGACCAGGTTTTATCTTTCTTATAAGGTGTATAAGTGTGTGTGTGTGTGTGTGTGTGTGTGTGTGTGTGTGTGTGTGTGTGTGTGTGTGTGCGTGTGTGTGTGTGTGTGTATTCGCACATATCTGGAGATGATGAGAATCCCAGCCTGGAGTCTCTTCCTGAAGCGTGAGATTAAGTGCTTGTGTGATTAGTCCCTTCTGTAATTGCTGCCAAACCATCACTCATTCTTATTCCCAGCACCTCTAATCTGTCTGACACCTGCCAATATCCCATCACCACATCTAGAATCTGCCTCCACAAATCCCAGTGTGCTCATTGAGAATTTTTTTTTTTTTTCTTAAATCTCATCTCCTCAGCATATAGCTGACTGCTTCAGGCCTGATGACAGAAATAAAAGTGTTGTTGATTGTTTCACTATATCATTGGACTCAATGACTGGTTCTTGGCTCTTTTTACTGGGCAATATAACTTTAGGATTTCAGTCAGAAATTGCCTGACTCATGCACTGCCATGATTTAATGTGTGCAAAAAAGGAGACTGGGCTAAAATTACTCTGTAAGTGGAGACCATCAGTAGCAGACTGCTTAAAGAAAAACAGCAATAATCACAATAAATTCGCAGTTAGGGGAGCAGGTGGCTGAGTGGTGAAGTCTTAATTCTTTTCTTTGCCTCTACCAAGTGTGTTCGCTGATTAGCAGGCAACTTCACCGAATCATGCAAATTCTGTGGCAGGGATCCTGAGGTGCTTGAACATTGGAAACCTCAAAACAGTACATGAAAATGAAATAGAATATAAAATCAAATTGCTTTGCTGCATTTTTTTTTAAGGCTTGTATAAAAATACAGTATAGTAAAAAAAAAAAAAAAAAAAAAAAAAAAAAACCTCATCAGGTCCTAATCATTTGTGTTCAGCATTTCTCTGTAACCTAACTAGACAAAAAAGTAAATAAAACAAAACATATATGCGCCAAAAGAATATATAGCCATTAAAATCATGTCTAGCATAGCGAACACCTTTCATCATTATCTGGCCTTGGTTCATTATCTACCACTACAGAGCCTAGGAATCTCCCCACAGTCCCCTGTCTATTTATGCGGGAGACCAATTTGTCCCACTGCCTCTGCTTAGTATTTGCATTGACGCCCAGGGTCTGATGTGGACAAGCAATTATGACAGGTTTCCTATTGAACTGTAAACGAGTGATGTCTGCCTCCGAACTACGGCTTTATCCAATTATGGCCCCAAATTTCCACTTGGCTCTGTTCCGTTCGTTATCTGCTGCTAAAAACGATGAATTCTCATGGATCGTCTTTTAAGAAAATAGCTTCATTTCATGATTATTTTCCTGTCATAATTTCAAACTGGTACTATTTGGCTTGCATTCTAATGCTGTGTATCAACCCTTTGAAATGCAGTCCCGTAGACGACGGTCTACAGAGCCAACATCAATGGGTGTAACAGATTTTACCCTGTGTTTAATAATTTCATTCTCTTAGACATGAAGATCAGATAAATGACTTTTCATTCAGCCTGTACCGAATTTCGGTATCATTTACTGTTTTTAATCTGAAGCTATGAATTATTGAACTACTATGAATTATATATACTGATACACCCTTGCACAGTGCTGCATTTGCATTCATTTGAAGTGATTTTTTTTTTTTAATTGTTGTGAACAGTTTATAAATCACACTAGCAAGAGAAAGACAGATTAGTTACTCAGTATGTGCAGCTCCTGCTCTGAAATGGTGCCTTATTCAGTATATAGCTGTTTGTGCGGTCTGATATTTTGCAAAGGTGATGAAAACCAATGAAACCTCTATTGCTAGTGAATACCATAGAATACCCATAATGCATTGTATTGTTGGGCTTGTCTTACACACAAAGGAAAACGGGGACCTAAGATGACAATGTCCTTTCAGACTTCTTACAGGAGGTAAAGAGTTCTTTTTCTTTCCTATGATATAATACAGACCAAATAATTGTGTGGTCTACTGTTGCCAGGTGATCACAGAAGTGTATCTGTTTTTTATATTTGCTATATTGTTGTTGTCATTGTTGTACTAGTATCCTCATTTATTGTATCTGTGGGAAAAAATATTTAACAGTGCTACCTAAAGTGTTGCTTGCTCAATACAGTCAATGCAGATATGCATGAATTTCTGCAAATAATTTATCTATTGACTTGTGGGAGGAATTTTGCCAGCGTGCAATTTATTTTCGCTTGCACGTAAAAATTTGCATGATGTTTATGTAAATTTGTTTTCGGGTTTGTAAGTGTAAGTGTGAATTCTGTTCAGCCTTCCACTGCTACTTCGAGCATTTCCTCTTTCCTCCCTCCGTGGAGCTGGATAAAACCATGGATAATTGAGACACAACGAGTGCTGTTAGGGTTTTTACACTGACTCATTCTGAATACTTCCAGCCTAGGCAGGCAGAGGACATTGATTGGCCTGCTTGGGCAGGGGGGATTAGATCTCCAGATAGGTGATGTTAAGAAGGTGTCGACTGACAGGATTGACTGAGACCTCTTGCTTGTTGCTACACCAAATGACAGAATCTTAATGCAAGTGTGAACTCAAAGGTGGTAAATAGGATTTGTCAATACCGAGGCTAGATGGATAATCCTGCACTTGCAGAAAACATACTGGGGCATTGATAAGCCAGAGGTTTCAACACCATATGTTTAATGAACCATTCTCAGAAGACTTCATTTAGTTACACTGATAATAATCCCCTCATGATTTAATGAAAATGCTCTCTTGGTGTTTTCTCTCTCTCTCTCTCTCTCTCTCTCTCTCTCTCTCTCTCTCTCTCTCTCTCTCTCTCTCTCTTTCTCTCTATTATTTGGCTCTAATGTAAATTTCCATGACTGTATATCTGGCTTAAGGCATATCAAAGTTCAACTAACGAATTATATATTATGGTCATGTTTAATTATTCATGTTCAGATATGTACAGTATGGTCTGTGAGTTTTATCCTTGCAGTTAAATGGACTTTATCCAAGCAATTAAATCATTATCCAAAATATAGCTAGCTGAATTCCTCCTCCCCCACTTTTTTTTTTTTAATCTAATTGCTTTCACTAGGTTTGACCTAAGCCTCACAAGCCAATGTCATCACCCGTCAGCCTTAGATTTCCCCAGATCCAATTTATCAGGTCTCCCTATTTCTCCCTGCTTTATTAAAATGTCTATGATCTCTCCTGCTGGACACTACTTGTCACTCTATGAAGAAAGTCCTGGACCTTAGCTGTAAATTAAAATTCTTGATGTCAGATCGAAACCAATGAAGCCTAGAATCACACTTCTACATTTTTAGTCTCTGGACTAGATATGATATGAGACCATAGAGGGAGACATAGCATAGGTTTTGAATTGCGATGGTCCTATTACAGTCCTTTGTGGTTCTACAGTAAATCATTTTTTCAGACGATATCTGAATAAGGTGGGTTCTGTTTACTGTTCTGAGGCATAAAAATGCAGCCTGCAACAGTAAGCTGTTTCCATATTTTCCTTACCCAGAATGACATTTAAACTCATTGACTGCCCCTATATGCCGCACACACAGAGATAGCAGCCCTGTCACAGCCTGTCTGGGCCTCACAGAGATGGGAGCGGAGCTGTGTAACCAGACTCATTCAGAGGAAAGCAGTGCTTTTCCTCTCACTTTGACAACCCACAACTCCATTAAAGGGAAAAAGAAGGGTGGAAGAGGAAAAACCTCTCTCTCTTTCAGTATCTCCTTTTGGCAGCTTCCTCCATATCTCTCCTAATCTATACAGACCAAACGCATGCTCTCATCCTGCCTGAGCTGCGCTGTATGTAAGGCTTCAGCTGGGACTCAGTAGGCATGCTGCAGTCTTCCTTCTTTCTTGTCAGACCACCACGGCATTTACCAGGTAGTAGGGTCTGAGTTTTGCCCCCCCCTGGGGGGGGATCTCTCAATGATGGCTAGCTGAGAGGGGCATCGTCAAGTCTATTAATCATAAAGTAATATATTCACTTCAGGTCTGGTTGTCGGAGACGGAGGTTAGCCTGCAACCAGTTTGAAAAGCAGACAAGCAAAGAAACAAGTGAATAGGTCAAACTGCCCTTTTAGTTCAGGGAGCTCCTGCAGGAATAGGCTGGGTTTAACAGTGGAAGCACACAGGGAAATACTGCAGGTTGGAGAACCAGAGCTGCTCTGATTGCAAAAATCTCTCAGGCTGTTTCATACCTGCTGCACATAACAAAGCTCAGCTGTCACATGGACATGATTCTGTTTCATTCAGATTCTGTCTTTTCAAAGAAGAGATGCTGTTGGAAAATCACTGCACCTGTTCTTAAGTGTTTCCTTTTCCATCTTCTATTTTTTTTCTTCTTATGAATTAGGTGCTTTCAAGATCACATGACATTTAACAGTTTTACACATTCCCCCTGTGTTCATATGTGTCCTACCTTCTTGTTCTCTGGTTTCTTTCTTCATCTTTAAAACTTCCCAGTAGGTAGCTGGGCTATGCCAATTTGCCCCTAGGTGTGAATTAACGTGTGAATGTGAGTGTGCACGGTGTCCTGCAAAGGAATTGGCTTCCCTTGCAGGGTGTACTCCTTCACACCGTGTGTTCCCGGGATAGGCTCCAGATCCACCATGAACCTGACCATGATCAAGCAGTTACTGACAATGAATGAATGAAAATGAAAGGACCTCTTTTTCTTCATTTATCTTAAGGCATGCCACATTCCCCTATTAAGGGTTACCGCTATTTTTTTTTTCTTTCTTTCTTTCTTTCATTCAAAAACTCCATTCCTTTATGCATCTTCATTTCCACAGCATCTGGGCAGATAATCAGGGACTAGTTGGCAGTAGAGAGGTGTTGGGGTGGTGAGGGCATTAGGGAAAGCCACCTGGGGGTGTAATGTGACAGTGATTGGTGGCAGTGCTCTGTCCTCAGGCCCACTCCATTTTTAGGCTTCTCCCTAATGTTCATTGATCTGGGTGCAGATGGCACATTCTTTGTCTCTCTGGTCTGCCAAGTGTAAGCACTCCAGCAGCCTGGCAGGTAGCCTGACGCAACATGACTTTGATCCACTGCGACCTTTTAACAAATTCTCCATTTTCTCACTGGCTGGAGTGAAGGCGAGGAAATCCATCCATAAGAATTTTTTTCCTATCCTTCTGCACCCTGTCTGTTAGTTTGCTGGACCTGGAATTGACTCACTCTAACATTTCATTGTCTGTTGTTTACTGGAGTACTGACTTCTTGTTTTGATGCAGAACTTCACACTGTGAAGAGTGTTTTTTTTTTTTTTTGCAATTATCAACAAGTTCTAAAAATATGATGTCTTACATGGTCAAGAAGAAGTACCTTTTCTTAAACAATAAAAAATATTACACTCTAATTAAAACATTCACTGCAATGGTCAGACATTCCGCACAGATGTCTGAATATAAATAAATAAAACTTAGGAATAAAAAACGCTTTATGTAATTAATGACTTCA
The DNA here is from genome assembly GCA_025674565.1 of Synodontis membranacea. Taxonomy (NCBI): domain Eukaryota; kingdom Metazoa; phylum Chordata; class Actinopteri; order Siluriformes; family Mochokidae; genus Synodontis; species Synodontis membranacea. Next base: position 22,577,824 of record JAOVYU010000056.1, on the reverse strand, counting down.
TTCATTCATTTTCCGTGCCACTTATCCATTGCAGGTCACGGGAGCCAATCCCAGCTGATTTCAGGCATGAGGCAGGGCACACAATGGACAGGTCACCAATTAAAGATGAACAACCATTCACACCTTATATGGGTATCTTAGAGTAGCCAAGTTGGCCTAATCTTTGGACTGTGGAAGGAACCAGAGTAGCCAGAAGAAACCCAGGCAGGCATGGGGAGATCATACAGACTTTCAGTCATTCAGAAAGGCACCTCGGTCGACCCAGGGATCGAGCCCAGGACCTTCTGGCTATGAGGTGGCTGTGCGAACCACTGCACAATCGGCTGCATAATGACAGTAATTACATTTATTATTATTATTTATATATATATATATTTGTTTAACTATTTATTATTATTATTATTATTATTGCTGATCAAATATGCCATTGATTTCAATATTTGTACACAAGCTTCACTAAATGCAATATGAATTAAACATAAATTGAAACTTACAAACCTTTAGTAGTCAAGTATTTCTCCTTGTTTTGGTGACCTGGCTGAAGAACCGTTCGTTTGGTTAGTTAAAGAGATATAATATTATGGGTGACCTCGAAGCTGCTCTGAGATGTTTGTTCAGTGACTGACACCCATCTTAGGACCTCCCTGATCTGCACTGTTCATATTTTATTGAAATGATAATCTGACTTGAATAAACACATTAGGGCCTACATTATTAATTCCAATTTCCCCATGATTCAGTTTGCTCTGCCTGGTTCATGATGGGGTCAGAAAGCTTGGTCACTGAGCCCAGGTGTAAACACAGCCATGCCAACCTTTGTCTCTGTAGAAAATTGAGGCCCAGGGAAGGTTAAATGTGAACTGTTTCTCTTCCTTGCTGCTTGTGTTGATTCAGGACCCTGTGATATTTGCCATGCCAGTATGAGTGCCTCGGTATGACAGCTATGATAGTGCTTAAAAGGTCTGCACCTACCGGCTGCCACAGTCCTGGAATAAAACCCTCACAATTAATTTGTGGGAGAGTTTTGCTCATGTCCCCTAGTCCCCCATCCACCCCTCCTTTGCCCACCCACATTGGGTCTAATGTCACACAGTGGGACTCTCGATGCAGCACCAGGCAGGGAGGGCAGCGAACAGTCTCCTGCTGCTCTCTAGACAAATATATCTTCCTCAACATGATTGCACATGATAGCTAGGGAGCATCCACAACTCACAGCAACATGTTTTTTTTTTTGTTTTTTTCTTTCCACACTGGAGACATTTCATGGACCAATGATAAAACAGTTGCCTAAAAAAGGTTGTGCATATTTGAACTCATGAGGTAACAGTAAGACTCCTTGCAGTTCCAATTGCTTTTGTAGCCAAAGAAAGAAAAAAAAAACATGCTCAACACAGCATTCCATATTTCTCATCAAAAAGCTGAATGGTTTCATAATCTGTCAAAGCCATCATCTTGTTCAGGAACAGTGCCTCCCATGTGAAAGATTTCTTGGCACTTTGAAGCGGAATGATGCATTTTGCACAGTGCATTTGAGAGGTAATAATGATATTAGATGACACTGGGGAGGGGGGTGCGAAGTGGCCTATTTCTGCATGTAGGATGGACATGCCCTGTCATTTTCTATTTTCTGGGCAATTGACAAACATGTTCTAATGGCTGTGGTTCTATTTCAGGTTGAGGTTGTGAGAAGTGACTGTGTCTGAAAGAGGAAGATAAGAGAAGGAGTAGCACTTCTCTGTAGCTTTCTAACTGAAACCTGTGATGTGGAACACTGGGAGCATTTCTGAGACCAGACAGGAAGGGGGAAAATAGCTGAGCCAACCATTCACCAGTTTCGCTGCTCTCAAACATGAACACTCAGGAGGTGGTTATAAATAATATAACAGGTCTTATTCCACTACAAAAACGTGTAATCTGATTTCTGATTTCCTGGGATTTATATCTGTTTTTAGATATTTTTAATTGAATTTAGAGTTAATGTATTAGATACAGTACTGTGCAAAAGTCTTGCAAAGAACCTTTGCAAAGAAATGCTGTAAAGTTGACTTCAAAAATGTTGAAAATAAACCTTTCTACAAACCGGATTCCAAAAAAGTTGGGACACTAAACAAATTGTGAATAAAAACTGAATGCAATGATGTGGAGATGG
>JAOVYU010000056.1:22555437-22575575 GCA_025674565.1 Synodontis membranacea | reverse complement strand
TTTTTTTCTTTTTTTACCCACATCCTCTTTTGTGTGTGAGGGATAGACACAGTCTTATTTAAAGTGCTGCTGAAATGTGTTCCTTTACAAATTTTACCACTGCTCCCCTTAAAGGGCATTTAGTTGGTCTCTCTCTCTCTCTTTCTCTCTCTCTCTCTCTCTCTTTCTCTCTCTCTGGTAAATTACTTTGGGGGATAGTATCTAAGCATTTAGAAATGTGGTAGACCTAAGTGAAGCTTGTGAGCTGAAGCTTTCCGTCTTAAACAGAAAGGTAAAAATGTGAAAAAGTCAGAACTGATTTGATTGCATACAAAACAGTTAAAGTGAGCATAATCATATATGTTGTTCAATAATATTGTTTTTCATGATTTAACTGAGAAATGAAAGACTGTAGGTGCCGCTACATTTGCCCTTTTATTAATCTAAGCATTATCATATGGTTTCTTATATTAATGTTATGCCATTTTCACTGCTTTATACCGTTTTTGTAAAACATATTCCTGTAGTCAATATCTGAATAGTTTTCTCATTCTTTAGTACCACAGTAAAACTGTTCAGTGTAGTACCACAGTAAGGTTCACGTTTTTAACCCTCTATGGAAAAATAACTATTTAGCTTATTATGCACCTGACCAATGTGGTTCTATTTGTATATAACAATGTATACTGTATATAATTATATATAATAATAACCTAGTGGTCAGAACATTTGAAAAACTGCAAATATTTAATAAAGATCATTCTACAATATTTATCGACAGTGTTTCCAGATAAAGAATATTTGAAATCCCAGCTTATTCTTAAAAACACAGGCTTGGGGTTTTGTAAAATCCATAAGGCAAACCACTTACCCCTTAAAACCTCACCTTGTTATTTAGTTATTCACCTTAATCCATATTAGTCAATAATTACTATAGCTTATTCAGTAACTAACTTATAAATTGGAACTGAAATCGGTAAAAGAGAAATGTTGTTATGCAGGCCAGATTTGGCCATTTGTTGACCCCTACAATCACTTGTTCTCATACTTATTCCTGCAGCTTTGGTCTAATATACATTCAGAAAATTCTCCTCTGCCTCATAGTAGGAGAAATTTAGGGTGTGTGTGCCACCTGTGTTTTGATGATTTCAATGTCACTGTGCTAAAAAAACAGTCACTAGTGGGTTAGTGTTGATTTGTGTCGAGAGGAGAACGAGTGCAGGTACCTGGAGACAAGCGATTGTGCAGAGAGAGGAGCTCTCCCCATATTTAGCCTGAAAAACAACCAGGAGCGCAGACATTTTCTGTCATTAAGCAGTGATTTACTCCTGGTGTGAATGTCTCAACCCAGAGCTAACCTTATCAGAGCCATGACCACTTCGCGTCCTACATGTCTTGGCCGGCTTTGAACTCACATTCTGCATGCGCTATGTCAAGAGTGGTCCTATTAGGAGCTAACCTGGTGTTGTGCTGCTGTGGTGTCTTTTTCCCATTGAAGAGTATTCAGAAAGGTCAGAAAGATAGGCCAGTGCTAACCTGCTCACTTCAATCCCTAAGAAAAGATTATTTGAATGAAACAATGGTTATTTGCCAAGAAACCATGTAGGTCTTGGGGCTAAAATACTGTGTACTGTGCAAAAAAAAAAAAAAAAATCATGTGGTAATGAAGTAATTAATATGAATAGGTAATTAATATTTTAATCCTGTGGCACAGTTTTCCCATAGTTATTATTTATTCCAATGAATCATAGATTTTCAATTATGATACACATTGCATACTAGTTCATTAGATGTATTTATAATAGCACATTCCATTAATCTAATTGAATTGTTTATTTAGATCCATTTTTCCATTTAGTCTAGGAACATTTAATATAGCAAGCCATTATTCAGTGAAAATATTCAAAAAGCCAAAGATGCTATACATTATTTAATCTGTGAAATGTAAAAATGTGGAGTCTGGATGCATTGAACGAGCCGGTCTTTCCCAAGGCCAAGAGGGTTATATTGTTGAGATTAGGTGGAATATTTCATTTTTGACACAGAATAAACCAAGCTACATTCAACATTTTCTGCCCAATTCTTCCCTTTTTTGTGTCTGGAAGGCACCTTGCACGTTCTCCTTGCACCCTTGGCTTTTAATACTCCTCCCCTCATTCATCCCTGTCTCTTTGAATTATTTTTACAATTTTTTGCTGTCTGCCCATAATCCCACAGCCTCCATTATTGTCTTAATATCAAGTACAGCAAGAGATAATGGAGAGACACGCTAATAACAGTGTGGCCTAAAGGGGGCCCTCCAGGGAAATATCTTTGATGCCAGAGGAATATTAATACCACTGAGGTCCTTGCCCTATGCGCCTCTCATCATCTAACATTTTTCACAACTACATAATAGCCCTAATATACATAACAAAAGCTTTGAGGAAAAAAAAAAATTAGTTCTTCTTTAATGGGCATCCAGGCTGCAATGTGTAAAATCCAACTGCTAAATGAAAGAAACAGCGAATTCAAATTGACCTGGGATTTAATCTGTAAATGTGTGTGTGTGTGTGGTGTGTGTGTGTGTGTGTGTGTGTGTGTGGGTGTGTGTGTGTGTGTGTGGCTAATCTAATTCTTTTGATGGATACCTTTATTGCCATAGTCTTAAAATGATAGTGCTAAAAAAAACATATCTAACACTTTTCCGTATCCTAATTCTATGCACTTTTAATAAATTATTGCAAATAATAAACAGAGAATATTTGACTCTTATAATTTAACCACAGTCTGAACAGCCTCTGTTTTATAAACAAGTCCATATTTATATGCAGATGCAGTTCACTTGTGCAAATCCAGAAGCTACACCACAGGAACAATAAACTTCCTAAGCTATCTTCTGAGTGCTTCTTCCTCTTATTTTGAACTACTACTTCACAACTACACTATATGGACAAATGTTTGTGGACACCTTACCATCTCATCAGTATGTCCTTGTTGAACATCCCATTCCAGATTTGTTCCTGCTTTGCTGTTAAAATAACCTCCACTCTTGTAGGAAGGCTTTCCACGAGATTTTGGAGCATAGCATGGTGTGGGGATTTGTACTCATTCATATACAAGAGCATTAGTGAGGCCAAGCACTGATGTTAGGTGAGGAGGTCTGGGGTGCAGTCAGCGTTCCAGTTCATCCCAAATTTGGTGTTCAGTGGGGTTGAGGTCTGGGCTCTGTGTGCAGGACTGTCAAGTTCATTCACCCCAACCTTGGCAAACCATGTCTTCATGCTGGAATATGATTTGGGCCTGTTAGTTCCAGGGAAGTGAAATTGTAATGCTACAGCATGCAAAGTCATCCTAAACAAGACTTAGGCATCCTAGACTTGTGTAACTCTAAATTTGTGGCAACAGTTTGAGGAAGAACCATATATCGGTGTGATGGTCAGGTATTCACAAGCTCTTGTCCATACAGTGTATGTGGCCACATGGAGCATAACTCCATAATTGTCTTGTATGCTACAGTTGTGATTGAACACACAAGAGAAATATAGGCCTTATCCCACCATTTACAGATTGTATAAATGATCTACTCATTGTTAATTGTGCAATACAGCCACATTTTTCACATTCTATCGCATTGTATGTACTGTATAATAATTTATTCTTTTTCTTGTGGTCACTTTTTACTTATCTTATCACCTTATGATCACCTGAGCTACAATCAAGTTAAGATTTATCTTATTTTATTCTTATTTGCTTAGTTTACTGGGTTTCTGTAATCTGTGTTCTCTGTGCATTGTCTGTGTCCTTGTACTTTGTTGTTTATGATACTGATGCAACAAAACATCTTACCTCAGGCATCAATACAGTAGTCAGTATTATACCATGGCACTGTTGAATGCTCTACTCTGATCATTAGATGTTTATTCATTTTCTATAACAGTGCAGCTTATTGCATTGTTCCTTAATAAATACGTAATTGTTAATTTTGCCAAATTGATGTGGTATAAGAGGAATGAAACACCTCAGGACATGCTGTTCCTAGAAAATAATCAACTTCAGTATGGTAATGGCCATCCACTTCTCATCAGGCCTCATCATACAGTACGACCACATCATTAACTTATTTCCTTATTGTGGCATGCCTTGTTTTTGTTGTATTCCCTACTTATTCACCATTTATTGGTTCCTTTCTTTAATCACACAATTTAATTTTTAATTAGTTAAATATATTTCCCATTCTTGTTTTCCTTCTATAAAACACCCACTGGATTTTCACAGATTCTACAGTCCTCTCCACAATTATTGAAACCCTTGTAAAGATTAGTAAAATGGTAAGAAATGAATCCACTTTTTGGTCAAGTAGCTTCATCTCAAAGTGAAAAAAGGAGAAGTATCTTACCTTTAATTGAAATACGTTTATTCAAAGAAAAACAGATCCCTTATCAACAAATAATTATTCTCAGGAAAAAACATATGTGAAGCAATTATTGGCACGTCCCGCAATTATTAATTGGGGTACAAACATGAAGTGGCACAGAGGCCAAATTCCGATAGTCAACCATCAACATGGGAAAGATAAGAGAACACACAAACCAAATGAGGGAGAAGTGTGTTGACCTTTATAAGTCATGGAATGGTTATAAAAATGGTGGCAATTTCTACTGTTAGAGCAATAATACAAAATGTGGACATTAACTGGAACTGTTACTAAATTGGTTGGAAGAGAACCCAAGTCTATTTTGCCCCTGTGTACAGGGAGAAGGATGGCAAGAGGCAAAAAAAAAAAATCCCCAAGGATCACCGCTGGTAAAAAAGTAAAATCTTGGAGTTACCAAGTCTCCAAAACCACCATCAGAGGCCACCTCCATGCCAACAGATTATTTGCAAGGTATGTGAGAAAAAAAAGCCTTTTATTTGTCTGTTTTTATCAAGCTTCTTCCATGTCCGTCTCAATCCCCTGACCTGAACCTCATTGAAAACCTGTGGGGTGAGTTGAAGAGGAGAGTGCACAAGAGAGGGCCTAGGACCCTGGATGATGTGGAGAGATTCTGTAAAGAGGAATGGTCACAGATGCCCTGTACATTATTCTCCAACCTTATAAAATGTTATAGGAGAAAACCCAGTGCTTTTATATTGCCAATGGGAGGTTGTACAAAGTTTAAGTACAGATACTTGCGGCACAAGTGTTTGTGTTGAAAATAGTTATCTCTCAGTGAGGGATCTCAGTGTGAGATGATGCTACTAACTCTTTTGACTAATCTTTCCAAGTGGTTCCAATAATTATGGAGGAAACTGTATATTCATCCAGTGTATAACCACCCTCTCTATAACCAACCAATTTACAAAAAAAGTAAAGTTTTTCAATCTTTTTGCAATCACTCACTGTAAAATCACCCATTCTGTAAGCACACACAGTTTAATCACCCACTGTACAATCACCCAGTCACTTACTGTATATGTTAACAAGAGATGTACTGTATATTCTGGCGCATCATCTGAATTTCGACACGCTGTTCCAGACTAGTGCTTGGTTATATTGGTCGAGTGTGCAGTACTGTTTGACAAACAAAGACTATTCCAACAAACAATTGTGTGATGGTGATTGTCAATATTGATGCTGGCAGCAGTTCTCTCATGTACATCTGACTGAGACAAGCCTCTGAACTGATCACTACGGCAGAGAACTTCTCAGAAAATATATTTGAACTGCAGTTTTACATCTGATAGGAAGTTGCAGGCTGACTTAAGTCCTTCTTGCAATACTGTTTATGGCTACTTTCACACTAAGCATTTTTGTAAAGAAGAAGCACTGACATGAGCACCTTTTTTGCTGATATGAAAGAAGTGTCTTGTGAGATGCACACTGTAACTATAACAACATGACCATGCCCTAACCACATACTACTACTACTACTACTACTACTACTAATAATAATAATAATAATAATAATAGCACTATTATTAATATTATTGTTAATAATAATATAATAAATAATAAGAACAATAATAATTCTATTTCTATTTCAACATTTAGTCTAAGAAGGCAAATTGCCTGACTTCAAGAGACAAAAAACGAAGATATGAGGAGTAGTTGTGTGCCTACAGTATATAGCATTTATGCTATTTATTCAGAATAGCTAGTGTTAAAGTGGGACTATTCCAAGAACAGTGAGTACTAATGTATTAAACGATTCAACATATGATTTAGCTCATTATATTCACCCTCTGTCTTTCATACAAATATTGCTTAGATCATAAGCCACACTCTCCAAAGAGTCACTTCTTGAACTATTACTATAAGGAATGCACCTCACAAACAATCTATGTGTAAATCCCATAATGACAATTATTATCATACTGTCAGTTAAGCTAGCTGGTTAACAAACAGTACTGCATACCAGACTAAAGTGTGATTATACACAGGGTGTATAATATGTACGAGGTGATATAAAAACGGGAGATTATAGAAAAGGTGATTATGCAGTGAGTGATTACATAGGGTGATTATAGAGAGGGTGATTTTACACTGCATAGATTGGATGATTATAAAGTGGGTGATAATCCAGTGGGTGATTTTACAGAGGGAAAAACAGAAAAGGATTAATGGTTCGGTAATTAATAAGTAAATGGGTGATTATAGAAAGGGAAAACCAACTGCTGATTGGGAAACATGTACAAAGCTTCATGGAAGTTTAAAGGAATATGCTAATCCAGTCTTCGTTTGCTTCGTATCTTTGAAGAAGTCCCATTATCATAGGGCTCAATATCTGTTGTGTGAGGTAATGCAGTTGTATGGGGTAACTCAGTTTCTATTTTTGTGTAATTTGGTCTCGGTCTGAGTGCATTGAGTATTGTGTGTGCATTCATGGCATTATGTGGAAACTATCTACACACCTGTTTCTGGTTTACCTACAGTATACAAGATACTAATATATGCCACCAAGGTTTGATGATAATTTAAATATTCTTTTGGCACCATCCAAGGGAGACCTCCATTGTGCACTTTTGAACACTTGAGAATCAGTCCTTTTAAATTTGATGTCGGGGTTCTCTCTCAGAAAAGAGAGGGATGCGTACTTCACATTTGGGGATAATTAGTTTAGTCACAAGGGATGAAAAAATAGAATGACAAATGGATTGGGTCAATGGCAGCGGTATTACAGATTTCCAATCTGTGGTGGAGAAACAGGAGCTCAATTTTAGGTGTGATACTTTTTATTTGTCAATCTATGCCCCTGTTTGCACCTTTGACCATAATTGTGGCCAGTTACCGGGAAAAAAAATAATAAGATCACAATTACAGATGGCAGAAATAAAATTCCTCACCAGGGCTGCTGGGCTTTCTCTCCATGATAGATTAAAGATCTCAACTATCTGGGAGGGTTTTGGAGAAAGAGTTGCTGCTCCTCTGAATCTAGAGGAGCCAGTCAAGGTGTTTTAAGCACCTTAATAGTGCCCCTCATCAGTCATGTCGCACTAGTCTCTGGGGAACATCTAGAACCCTCTGGAGTTATTATAATCTCACAGTTGGCTTGGGAACATCTGGAGCTACAATGTGTGTCTGGGGATGGAGAGGTTTAGTTTTAAAAAAAAAAAAACCACATACACATATTTATTAGATGTGGTGCTGGTATCAAGATCTCAAACACATTTGAAGTTTTTTGGTTTTTTTTAAACCATTTTTTCTCAACTGTCTGATCTCATCTGTAGAAATTTTGTACTTACTGATTTGTTACACATTGGTGAGAAAGGCTCAGTAGAACGTGGGCATGCAACTCTGATTCATGTTCTTTTCTCCCCTCTATTGAGAGCAGTAAATTGATTTTACACTTCACTAATAACCTGACCAGGGTATAACAAGAACTTGGATTGACTACAGGTCATACAAATTAATTACAGCAATTAGGTCTGAAAGGGAAGAATGTTTTGGAGGGGAAAGGGCTTTTAGAAGTTACGCAGGAATCAAAATTTCAAGTTGCATTTTCATCCAGAGAATTCACTGTAGCATACAAGCACTGGGCTACATCTGAACTCTGTTTAAATTACTACTCATTTCAGAGAAATCAGAAAAACAATTATGAATACACAATAATAGTAGGCAAATTATTATCTTTAGTGGTTAAGTGGTATGAAATTCAATGCACTTTGCTCTGAAATTAATTTGTGCTGTTGAAATCTGCCATCATGTTCTCATTAGGAATATTTGAAATATAGGATCTCTAAATATGAGATATTGATTGGATTGAGTCACATAAACCTCTTGTGAACTGTGCAAGATCAAGAGAACGCTTCCTAAAATGGTAATCACCTTTTAAGTGCCTCGCAGAAATTTTAATTGATTTAACTTAACATTTAGTGTTAAGCCACCAGTAAATAGACTATATAGCCTGATGTACGTGAACACCAGACCATCACACCATTATTCTAGGAACTATTTCTACTAGACCTGGCTGTGTACCTGGCTGTGAAGATTTTTCATTCAGCCACAAGCGCATTAGGGGGTCAGGCACTGATGTTGGGTGAGGCGGTCAGCATTCCAGTTCATCCCAAAGGTATTTAGTGGGGTTGAGGTCAGGGATCTGAGCAGGCCACTCGGGAGTCAACCTTGGCAAACCATGTCTTTATGGACCTTATGCCATTCATGCTGGAACACGTTTTCCCCATTGAAGGGAAATTGTAATGCTACAGCATACAAGGACAAGTGTGCAACCTCCAACTTTGGAGCAGCAGTTTGGGAAAGACGCACAAATGAGTGTGATAGTCAGGTGTCCATAAACGTTTATGTCATAATGGAACCAGCAACTTAGCCGTGTCCTTGGCTACATCAGGCTGGTAAATGAGGATTCTGTATGACCCTCTCTGCTCCAACAAGAACTGGTTATACACAGTAAACCAGCAGGACCAAATACTCCAATCAAAAGATTCTCTCTTATTCAGCTGCCAATATGAATAGCCTGTCTGTTAGCCCAATGAGTGCTCAAATAACAATACAGGCTGACCATATTTAGTGTTTAGGCACATATTGTTGTATAAAGTCAAACCACTGTGGTGTATTGTATAAGCATCTGACACATTTATTGAGCATGTGCATGGCACCCCTGGTAGGAAGAGAAGAGAGATGATATCATCCCTTGTATGCACTGATCACATTACCACCACAAGGCCCATGTAGCCTTTAGGCACTTTTTCTTTTAGGAAAAAAATCTGACAATTTATGGTCACTGTGCATTCTTTATGTAAAAAAATAAATGTTCGATAAATCAATCACCTAGAAAAGACCATGGAGTATAAAAGATGCATTTTCCATTGAAACCATGTAATAAACTTCTCCAACAGGCAAGAAGGGACTCATGTCCTCTCCTCTTCATACTGTAACTATGATTATTCAGAAGCACTTTCAGTGACAAAAAGTAAACTTGATAAAAAAAATTTTTTTTTTTTTTTTTTTTCATTTTTACCACTTAGACCACTTATATATCTTTCCAACTCACCAAAGGGGTCATCTGTTTTTTTATGATCAACAAAACTCATCTGTTGTTGACTATAATGCTTACTGACTGACTAAAATGTATTTTCAGGACTATATGAAGACAAAGTTATAATATTATATAGCAATATAGCTCAATAAATATTTTATAAACAGCAGATTCATTGCTTGATTTGACCTTTAGTTCCATTTACGCAATTTTATGTCATATATAAGAATAGAATTTCACTCGATTTGATCGAATAAACTGTGAGAACAAAAAGTATCCAAACAACACTTATTGAATTAATTACTTGCAGCTGCCCTTACATTTTTTTTTCATAACACATCTACTGTATCTTCCTCAGCATCCATGGGGAAGACAAACAGCTGCAGTCACAAAATGCACTCACAGCCACAAAATGTGCTTATGCCTCAAAAGTTGCTGAAATTTGTAGTGTGTCTGAAATTAACATTCAGTTTAGCTCATCACTCTAACTGTGCCTCAGACCACCTACTAAATGCACTAGTGAAGCTCAAAGCCAATGTGAAGTCTCAAGTAGTGAAAATGGTCAACCACAGAAATGTCAGAAAGCTCAGGACTAAACATGACGTGTTAATAAAATAAGTTAAGTCAAACGAAGTCCCTTGTGTCAGAGCAAGTAAGTGTGACGGGCTGTACTACAACTAATATGCTACAGTATATGAGTACTTGGTTGGTTAGCGTACTTGATAAACGCTTTATATAAAAGTGTGCAAATAAACTGTATTGTTTATTACATTGGTATTGTGATTGACTGTGGTTTCTATAACATTTGTAAAACGGCACAAATGACTACAAAGGTCATATTAAGGTGATATTAAAATATATGCTGTGGCACCTCCATACCAGCAGAGGGCTCCATCCTCCGAGTACTCAACACTAGTCATTTCCTGTCTATGGCATATAAAAGACTCATTCACGCACGTGTGTGTTGCAGTGTTAGCACATTGCAAGTGCTTTCCAATACCATTAATATCAAGTTCTGCTGCCTTTTTAATTCCTGTTTGCCAGTTCTGTGTGTTACCCTTGCTTCATTTGTTTACTCTCAGCAGACTTTTTTCCCAACTGCCTGATTGTGTTCTCACCCTCTGCCTGTTGTTACTTCTCTGCCTTTTGGATTATTATGTTGAACTGGTGGTTTGCATTTATCAAACCTCCAGCACATCTACAGCCTAGATCCTGTCCTGAGTCCCTGTTGCCTGAGATGATCAGCAGTTGATTATGCCTCGCCTTTTTTTACACTAGTAGTGGAAACGGGGTGGGGAAAAATTGCTTTAAATCCTAATATTTGCAGAAAGTTACCAGAAGTTCTGCAATCTGAAGTAGCATGCAGAGATGATATCTGTACCTGAGCCAATTTATACAACTTGCAATCCACACTGGTAATCTGATAAAAGCCTGCAGACCATGCATCACCTCTAAGCATATGGCATGACCTAAGCTTGAAAGTCCTGAAGCTGAATGTATGGACATATGACAAGCTAATCCTCTGGAAAAGAAGTACCAGCATCACAAGGGCCTCTGTCGGTATTGTGGACAAAAGTGACATTTCCATTCCCAATGCATGCTTTGGCCTCAATTAGTAAATTCAACTTAGGTCAGCTAACCACTATGTCCTATGGTAGAAAGTAAGAAAAGTACAGTTCTCATTTGTGAACTAGTGTTCATGCTCTGAACATTTCCAGCCCTCACTTTGGTGCCACAGGATGAGAAGGTGCGAAGGTAACCCTCTGGGAGAAGGAAAAATAACAAGCTGCACCATTCTCCTCACCATGCGCACCGGAATCCTACATATTGAAATCTATTGTGTCCTGATCACCAAGTGTTCTTGATTTGATATCACTCTCAGAAGATGAACATGGACCCATATCACCAAGGAAGCCTTTCATGTGTTGAAAGACTGATTCACCAATGTACCTATTCACTGACTCTCAACCAAAAGTTCCTGGCAACCAAAGCAGGTCTGCAGGAATGGAGACATGAGATTCATGAGATTTTTGGAGCCTGCACTAACTGGCCAGGCTCCAAAACACAAAAGCAGATGCCCTATCCTAACCCTATAATGACAACCACAAACAAGCCCGTGAAAAACCATTCAAATCTATATGTATACTAGCTCCAGTAAGATGGGAAATACTGTAACTGAGGATATCCTAGGGTCCCAAAGAAAAGAATCAACACCACCAGACTGTTTCATAAAACATGAGGGAAATGGCAGTTCAGTGGGTTCACACTTCTTTTAGTTCTGGATATCCAAGTATGTAAAGCACCATAAAACAGAAAATTCTAGTAGCCTTCTCTCACAAGAACTGTCATACCATAGCTCCAGCTCATCAAATCTATGCCCATTTAGGAACTTCCAGTCACCTTTCCATAGGTCAGACTGTTCGTCTTCCCCGTTCCACATCACCCATGGTCTCATATATCTGTTGATTTCATCACTGATCTTCTTGTTTCACCACTGTTCTGGTAATCATTGACCAATTATCAAAGCCTGCCAAGTTAATTCCACAATTCTTCTGGTTATCCCGCACAGTCCAATGGACAAGTAGAATGTGTAGAATGGAGTTTTATCAGATCTTACTGCCATCAAATCAGTATGATCGGATCCAGAACCTTCCTGTATGCACTCACTCCTTCACCAGTCTCATTCCTCTTCAGTGAGTCTTGGGTTACCAACCTCCACTTTTCCCATGGTCGTTACAACCTTGTCTTGAGAGGAGGATTAAATTAAGCATAAAATCAGCTACTAATTGACCAAACTTTAGTTCACGTAATAAGCCACACTTTCCATTTCCCCACCCTTTGTTTCCTCTCTTTTGTATACAAGCCTAGCTCAAATGCATATGCATGAGGTGCAGTTTGTGTGTTACCATGTTCATGATGTGTAAATTGTGCATTTAGACTCATACGCCACATTTGTACATAATGGTTTTCCACACAGAATACAGCCTAGAGACAGGTGCAAACAGCTAGGTAATAGTTAGTTAATAATAATAATAATAACAAAAGATTACTAAAACCAGCACACAATTACATTCAGTTTTATGAAAAAGTGGGTTCAAAATTATTAAATATTGGCAAATAAAGTTAATTTCTCATTTTGGAGTGTGGTCAAAGCTAAGGATTTCTGATTCTGCTCATTTGAATTGCATATCTATACTCGTAGACACATGCTGCTATTTGGATACTCTAAAGCTGAGTAAAAGTCCTGGTACATAATATTATTTTAAAAGTTCCTTTTTTGCCTTAATAATGATGATTATGGCTTATAATCAAAAAATAATTTACAATACAGAAATGCCCTGCGTCTGAAACGTATGTTCACTCATACAGTAAATACTTGGTTGGGACTGGTTTACTACGAATTACTGCATTGCTGAAAATGTTCTGCCCTTGTACTAAAGAATATGAGAAATTTTGCCTACACTCAGTATCCTTGGAATAGTGCCTCCAAATTGAATCCTACTGATAAACAAATACCTTGGCAATAATATAAATGTAGACAATGAACTTTGTTGGATTCATGTGCTCAGTATATCTTCTTATTGGTTTAAGATTAGATTAATGTTTTGAGTAGCCGACTTACGTAAACAGCATGAGTGGGATGATGGGTAAATTACAGGCTAAAACGCAGAACATCAGCAGGTGAGAGTTCTGCAGCATGCATACAGAGAAAGGCATTTTGCAGAGCTGGGTTTTCTGAATAATGGCTAGGAAGAATAGCGTAATTAAATAAAATTTCAGTAGTTATGTGTATCCTTTGTTTGTGCTTAGATTCAGTATTTCGAGTTGTTTAGTGGTCCATGCAATTTGGTTTTTCCTGCTGGGTGATTATTAAGTGAACAATTGCCAGTATCAGTATCTTGCATGAGGTGGAAAATATCAAATAGATATAAGTACTGATATATCAAATACACATAAATACTTATATCAAATAGAACTGTATCTAACGCTTTGGTAATGGCATGATGATTCATCTGGTTTCAGTGTCAGGCCAGGAGGTTTTGTAAAATTATACATCGTCATATTACAAAATAGTTTCTCATTATTGCATCCTAGCACCAAGAACTTCAAAACAGGAATGAACATCAACACCCGTGGAGAAAAAAAAAAAAAAACAGCAACAGCAACAGCAGCAGCAAACACAGTAATAAAAGCTTGCTTTATGGTGGGGTTGGTTGGAGGAAACAGAGTAAGAAAGAAGAGAGAATAGAGACTGACGTACAGTATGGAGGAGGTGGAAGATTACATTCTTTTCTTAAGGATTCTGGGTTCACTGCATAATTAATGGTTCTTATCTTGCTGAAATGATTCTACTTGGTACCTTCCTGATAGGGAAACACATGGTTATAGGATTCTAGATAGATCCTTTCTAGATAGATCCTGTCATCAATCAAGACTGGAGTATGACAGATAAAGGGGATAG
This sequence comes from Synodontis membranacea, assembly GCA_025674565.1. NCBI lineage: Eukaryota > Metazoa > Chordata > Actinopteri > Siluriformes > Mochokidae > Synodontis > Synodontis membranacea. The sequence goes on along the minus strand of JAOVYU010000056.1, from coordinate 22,561,679 downwards.
GAAGCATTGCATTTGATGCTTCCAAAGTTTCCCTGCTGAATGTAAATGAGGGGAAAGATCCTGCAGAGTTCTTTTTTTTCCCATTTTTGATATAAATGGGTGCATTTTTATTTTTTCTGCCATTCAGTAATAAAAGGATAATACATCCATCACACTATCTATTCATCTGTCCATTCGTTCATTCATTCTTTCTATACTTACTTTATACCTCTACAGTGTGCAAGTAGAAAAAAAAAAATATGAATAAAAAATTATTTGCAGTTTATATCACAATGTGGCTGTGGGGGTTGGCCATCCCAAAGGTGTTCAGTGGGGCTGAGGTCAGTACTCTGTGCAGACCAGTCAAGTTTATTCACACCAACCTTGGCAACGTTTTAAAGGGCCTTGCATTGTGCACAGGGAAAGTAACATACTGTACCGTAACTGATTTGTTTTCCTTAGTTCCAATAAAGATAAATACTACAATATTGTACAATTATGTGCTTCCACCTTTGTGACAACAGTTTGGGGAAGAGCTACATAGTATTAGTGTGAAGGTCAAGTGTTCATATACTTTTAGTCATATAGTGTATGTATACATTTCTGGGCAGGTTTTTTTTTTAGTTGACAGCATTCCAGTGACTCCAGCACACATTGTGAAGGACGTCTTCTCAATCAGGACAGAGTGCACAACCTGGTTTGTTGTACACTACCGGTCAAAAGTTTCAGAACACTGACACCTTGACTTCCTTTGCAATTTCTCTGTAGGAAAGCCCTACATTTTTAAATGTTATGATGGTCTGTCTCTCTTCCATTGTTAATTGTCTTTTTCTCGACATTTTTGTAGCAACACACTACTTTCTGCAGGTACAGTAATGTTCAACTGATGCTCACGAGGGTATGGTACCACAGTATGTTCCAACACTGCTTTTATGCAGACAGAGGTGGGTTGTGAGTAATCCAGAAAAGTTGGAACACCTGTGGGAGTTAGTAGCACCAGCTTTCAAGGCTTAATCAACCTAAATTGCTGCAGAACAGCTTTAAACCGTTAACCCGTTTTGTGTTCCCTGAAAAAGGCCTTTTTGTATCATTCTAAAATATACCTTATTTTTTAACCTCTGGCAGTTCACCACTTACCTTTGTACCATTTCAAGCTATTCATTGGACTTGAATGACTTGAATTGCAATAAATAACTGGGAAAAAAATTAGGGTGTTCTAAAACTTTTGCCCAGTATGTGAATTGTATGGGGACATCTGACCATCACACCCATACAGTATGTGCCCATTCCAAAACTATGAGCATTTACATGAAATTGTTCCCCCATTTGCTGTTATAACAGCCTCTACTCATCTTGGAAGGAGAGAAAGTGGCTGTGAGGATTTGCGCCCATTGGGCCTCAGGGGCATTAATAGGATCAGCCACTGATGTCAAGTGAGGAGGCCTGGTGCGTAGTTGGCATTCCAGATTGTTCAGGTGTTCAGTGGCGCTGAGGTCAGGTCTCTGAGCAGGCTCCTCTGCAGGCATTTCCTCCACATCAACCTTGGCAAAGAAATATTAATTCTTAAGTACACAAAGACAAACTAGACAACTGTGTGCTTACTACTTCGTGGCAACAATTTGGGGAAAAGCCCATATATTGGTGTGATCCTCAGCTTCGCATGCTTTTGGCCTTATTTTTCATTTTACGTGTCATTGAGAGCATAGTTTTCGTTTCATTTTCATCTCAGAGGACATGAAAGTTTGTCTGTAGTTTTGTGATGTGTTACAGCATTTGAGGCACTGAGGCAATGTATCCAAAATGTGGGTAAGCTACTGAGAAAAAAAAAAAAAGAAAGACGAAAAACTCTAAAAACCACTTAAAAAGACTACTGTTAGACACGCTTGCAAAGGTCTTCACATTAATAAATCAGGAGACCTGCCCTTACTCTGCCTAGTGTCCTCCATAAAAACTAGAAAAGAACCACCAGCATATTGAGTAAGGGCATCTAATTCCACAGTGGGTATCCTTGCATCTCAATATCAGTGTGGCCCCTTACTTTTAATACTGTTATTCTGGGGTTTCAAATATTCATCAAACAAATCTATGAAGGTTCAATTGTGATTCATGACTTGTAAAACTTGCCCTATAAAGCTGAAGTTCACAATTCTGCCCACTCTATTGACTTTGCTGCAGTAGAAAGGTGTCAACAGGAGACACTATTGGAAAAAATAGACGCCATACAAAGACTAGGGATTGTTCTCAAGTCACATTAGTTTGCCCGTGGACTTTTGTGTGTGTGTGTATGTGTGTGTGGGTGTGTGTGTTAAGGTTAAGTAATACCACCTCTGCCACTTTTATTGTAGAAAAGAACCCATGCTCAGAGAAAAATAACCGACCTAATTTAACATTTACTACGGCGAATGTTAGTAGGAAGAAAAAGACCAGCCAGTACATCATCAAATAATTTCATTATGTCTGAATTTTAATGTGAGCATGTAAAAACCTATATTTTTTTTTAGAACACTAAAAAATCAGAGTGAATATGCAGCTCAAATAAAGTGACAGTATATGAATGCTAATTTCTTCCACTTGTCATGTTATTGGTAGTTTCGCAAACATACTGCAATCTACATTCCCTGCTTGTCATACCCGACTGCACATTTTATCGAGGACCCCCATTCGGAGGTGACAAATTACATATTCAATTTTTCATGAATGAAAAATAAAAGTTATCTCATGCCAGGCATTAATGAACAAAGATAAAAGAATGCAGAGCCGGTTGACACGAACAGACTGGAAATTAAAAAGTATCCCATCTATAACTGATATTATTAAATTAGTCGGCTATCATGAGTTGAAATTATTTTCCCCTCCATGTCAGGAGTGAATTCTTTACTTTAGCACACCTCTCGTTCCTAGTGAAAATTATACGTAATTATTGCCGCAATTTATTGTTCAAGTCATCATTTAGATCATCTCTTTTATTGTTTCCTGGAACACCTTTATGTTTTTCAACTTAGATCTCGTACCCTATCAGCTAAATAACCCTTCTGGGTAATCTTCGAATTAAATGGAAGATTTGAAAGGCCAGTGAAGCTGGTTCGGTTGCTGTATTGGTTTATCTAAAGCACAGGTCTGAGGCATTGGCGAGGGGGAACGGAGGAAGCAAAGTATTCTCTCACTTCACACTTGTTAATCTCTCTGTCGGGAGGCACAAGTCTGGTCATTAGCACAGTAATACAGTCTCTTCTTGACCCAGCTGGCCTGCTATTAACATGTCCACACCTGAGACCACCTCTAAATACCTGCCACAATTCACAGTTACAACGTCTCCTCTTCATTCAGCAGAATCAGGAAGGAAGAAAACACTGCTAGCTGTTTTTATTGCTTCTGGTCTTCTGGCTATTTTTTTTTCTTTGGAGTGGTATGGGTCTAATTGTTAAGTGAACGTAAAGGGACACATTCAAAGTGATTTTTTTTTTTTTTTTTATGAAAATCTGATGAGTGCTATATTTATTGTGCAATAATATGAATGTCTAACTAGGAAATACAAGAAGCAGAAAAAAAACCAGACAGTGATAAATGTGCTTTTTTATTTCCAGAAAAAAAGTTCTTCTACTATGCATTCAAGACAATCGTTGGTGGATCAGATGACAATGTTTTCGGAATCATCTGTCATAAAAACAACAGGTGGGGCTTCTCCTGCAGGCAGTAATAGATGCACCTGTTCCTTTACTCTTCCATTAAGCTCACAGGGAAAGGTAACTCCATCTCCTTTCTGAAAAAACTATATGAACAATCTATATGTTGGAGTGTGAGGAGAGGAAGGCAGCTGTGTGCTCTGAGGAGCAGGCTCATTAGAGAGGGTGGGTGAATGTGCCTGCACTGATTAACACTTCACTCTCATACTGCTTTAATCTGCCAGGTCTCTGCCTCCAAGCCTGGGCCTGTTCACACTCCGTCACCTGAAAGTCAGTCTTCTGCGCTTACACACACATGGGTAATTAGACCGAGAGAGAGAGAGAGGACAGTAATCTGCTGCTAGAAAAATGAGCTCGCCTGAGATGCAGGTCTTTACTCATTACCACAAATTTCCTCTTGTGCTACAAGGAAACAAAAGGAAACATGAGGTGAGACAGAGGATAGATCCCATCTTGTGTAGATAAACCTTTTATCATATGATACTGGAAATTCAACCTACCGTGTATTGTACGTGTTAAGAACTGTCTGACTTCACATCAGGATGTCCAGTCTCATACATTCCTTTTAAAGGACACTGTCTACTGTTGTGGAAAATCTTCTTCGAAAGTAGTTAAAGAAAAACTCAGACGGATGCATAGAAAATAATTTGAAGTATTTAATCAGCTCAAAAGCAAAGCAATGCAGGGAAATGTCTCAAAATCCAAAATTCAGAGTAATGCCAAAAATCAGATTTCTTAACAGAGTTTTCACGTTCTTCTATCAACCGGATATCATATGACATGCGATGTTCTCGTGATGCTGAATTGCCACTGTTTTCGCCACCGTTGTTTGCTAAGGTCAGCCCATTTCCAGCATAAGCGAGCGTCCTTATTTTCTGGTCTTGCTTATGACTTAAAAATAAGGCTGTAGTTATTCATTACTTTTTTAATCTTTGTGACCTCTTGTTCAATCTACCTATTATTATAATATTAGTCTATATTATATTATCGGTATCCAGGCTTCTACACTCAGGAAGCCCCCCGGGGCTCGTTGATGAAGTTGTTCAGGCTCTATTTTAGTGCAGTTCGATTTTGACCATAAACATCTTTATTTTAAGTCTTATGCTGTATGTTAGATGTTGACGGTGTACATGTTACATTAGACATCTTTGTTTTAACCTTCACACTACCCCCAATCTCCTCTTTTCCTTTTGAAGTGAGTCTATCAAATTGAATGTTGTTTAGTGCTGGGTGGCAGTGGTCGAATGCTTTGTGCGTGTTTGGAGGGGCATGTTTTTATATCTTGGTGGGGAGCAAATGTCCTCACAAGGATATGAATACGTGATAGTAATGACATTTTGACAGTTTGACATTTGGCTAGTCCCCACTACAAAAACTGCTTTTGACACAAAGGCAACTTTGTTTGTTGTTTTTGCACATTCTGGTTACTGAGGCTAAGGTATGGGTTAGTTTTGAATTAAGTATAACATTATTTAACTGCAATAATAAATATTAATAAATAAATACTAATAAGGATGGTCCTTACAAGGATAGTAAGGATGTGTGTGTGTGTGTTTGTGTGTGTGTGTGTGTGTGTGTGTCTGTCTGTCTGTCTGTCTGTCTGTCTTTGAGGCAGAGATTTTTCACAAGAACAAACACTTAGACCTTTCCACAAAGCCACTGTCCCATTGGGGATCTGATTCAGTGGGTTGCTCCTTATAGACAGGACTGACTTTCTGTGCTTCTGGATGGGTGACTGGCACTGGTGTGAATGATGAGATGGAATCACTCTGAATAAGGAAGGGGGTGCAATGTTTCAGCCTGGCCTTTCCTCGCCCCTCTCCCTGCGCTTTAAAGGCACTTTCTGCTTAAACAACCTAGGAAGATCCATGTAATTTTGTTGACTGACAGCATAATATTTGTTTATTTTCTTGTCTGGCACCCACCTGTGAGTGGTGGGTGTAGCCATTTGTTATATATAGGATGGAGTTTTGCCTGTGATCACCTGTATGATTTTTATGTCATATACTAAGACTGACAGACTGAAAAACAGTAAATAAAAGTTAGGAAATGGTCTGAAACTGGTCTGACTCCAGTTAGGAATCCCAGTATGTTAATCACCTTCTAAGTGCCACACAGAAATTTTAATTATTTTAACACAGCTTTAGTGATAGGTCACCAGTAAATACCCAATGTGGTCAAAAGTATGTGGACACCTGAAAATTACACCAAAATGTTTCTTTTGAACATCCCATTCAGGATTTACTCCCACCTTTGCTCTTATAATAAGCTCCACTTTTTTGGGATGGTATCTATATAAATGTTTCACATAACATTATCTTAACCAGCTTCATGAGGGAGTCACCTGGGATGCTTTTAACTCAACAGCTGTGTCTTGTCAAAAGTTCATTAGTGGAATTTCTTGCCTTCTTTATGCATTTGAGACCATCAGTTGTGTCAAGGTAGTGTTGGTATACAGTAAATAGACCTATTCAATAACTGTAGTAATCCATGATATGTCAATAACCGATCGACTAAGTAAAGAAAAACAACAGTTCATCATTACTTTAAGACATGAAGTGTCTTAAATAAAGAAAAACC
>JAOVYU010000056.1:22511406-22522072 GCA_025674565.1 Synodontis membranacea | reverse complement strand
CACACAGAGAGCGATCACATTTTTTTAACCTTTAAACTTTGGCGGCACCGGACTGTGCCCAAAGTGCAGCACCAGTCAATTGGTGTCTTAAAAAAAACACAACTCATTACACAGAAGTTCTGCTGATGTGAACCGACAGTCTTCAGACATATCACTGGTCATCGCTTGGTGTTCAAGTCATGTAGAACTAAATTCTACATGTATGTAAATATTAACTGTAACTATTACTGTTAGAAATGAGTCACAAAAATGGAGAACTCGAAAATGTCCATATTCATTGGGTTCTGCATTTTTTGTGACGCGCTTTTAACCTTACTACTAATGGTTATGGTAGTGGTAATATATTTTTTTTTACATTTATATTAACTGTATGGGCCTAAGAACTCACCCCTGCATCAAGTCATACACTTTCTATTAGTGTGTTTGCAGTGATACAGAGATCTTCAGTCTACGGAAAAATAAGATTCAAGCTTTGACTGAATCTGCCTCTGCCCTTTCCTTTCCATCTTACTGTGAAATAATAAGTGACTTATATATGGAGTTATGAGGCGAAGATGATGTTCAGTTTAGCACAGTTCAGTTCATTCAGATGACATCTGAGACACCAGTATGAGACATGGAAAAAAAAATGGCACACTAAAAGTTTTCAGCTGCTGAGGCTGCTGCAGTGATTTCAGACTTCAACTTTTCAGCTAATGGCCAAATTGTCTCAATACAGAGTGCTCTGGGTGATGGGACCTTTATGGGAGATTGTAGAGAGAGCTAATATTGTTCTGAACATTTTGGTATAAAACACATGGGAATTATGTTGCAAGTGCCTTTAAAGGTGAATTTAAGAAAATATGCAAAAATTAAGGAAACACCATGTGGGCCCCAAAGGATTTTTTGTTCTATATGACTTAGGAACAACAAGCAATGCCCAGTGCGATGTCTGAAACCACCAACATATGTGCTGGTGGTTTTTTTTTAATTATTATTATTTTTAATTTTTTTAAATGACGACAATTCTCTAGTGCCAATCCAGTGCCACTGGAGTTCCAAGGGTTAAAAAATACACTAAATAATGCAAACTAGATAAGTAAGGTGATTACTTTTTCTCGTAACTAGTGCATTACTGTTTAAAATATTGAAAAGTTGATCAATTTATGATCTATGAACTATGGTCTTGGTGCGCAAGATATGCTATTACTGAGCATACAACACAGTTTTAACTTTCTGCAGCGATGGAATAATCATACAGTGATTAGCCAGCCCACCATGAACCAACAAAGCTCCAGTATGCTTGCTCAGTCCCTTGTTTTGGTCACCCAGAAACATAATGATTATTTTCATCATACTTAATTAATAGTATGATTCCATCCCAGTTTTTTTTTTATTATTATTATTCCTCTTGTACCACAGCAATTTGCCAGTGACTAGGTTTTTTTAGTACATCTTGTGGAATGCCAAAAATAGATAGCAACACTAGGTGATTGCTTATATAAATCACAAGCACAAGATATTATACAAGGCTGGCTAGCATATTTATTTTCTTCTCAATATTTTAACCACGAGGTGAGCGCATGTTGTGCTAGGAGAAGAGATAAACTGCTCGATTGTGTCATTTATTTTCTCAGTACATGCCAGGGTCTGATTTTGAAGGAAAAGAAATCACCTGTCGTCTGTGCAGATAAGTGATTCTGCCTAGTAAAAAAAATCTTTCTACCTGCAGCCATACTGTGCCTCGGCAGATGTGTGTAATGTGCAGTTGGTGGGATTCGGAAGTAACTGCACTGAGGTGTCTCACACCACCATGATGTACATTACGTTTAAACACAAATACCAAATGAAAGTTAAAGAACATAATTTTTTTTGTCTTGTTGAACAAAAGAAGAAGAAGAAGAAATATCCAGGACAAGCAGTCTGCAAAGATTAGTGTTTGGTCCAACCCAGGCTATGTATCCAACTAGGCAGTATTTGTTTTTCCTTAATAGTGTTTACAAACTTTGCCAGCACTGAATGTTTTGAATTTTGATCATAGTGTGGCATACAAGACAAAGACACAGTGTCACAGAAAGTGCACGTATGCCACGTAGAAACACAAGACTTTCTAAAGTGCACGTGCACAAAACAGTGCTATAATGAGATTTAGACAGTGAGACAGGCAGTGCAGTGTGAAACTTTACAAAGTCCTGATGAGCATAAGGAGCAAAAGTGGTGGATTGGACTCCGCACACAGCCCTGGGTGGCCCCGTTGCTCAGTGACGTGGTGCTGGAGATGCTGCTCCTGTCTCCCAGTCAGGAAGTCCAGGATCCAAACGCAGAGGGAGGTGTTTAGTACCAGAAGGCTCAGCTTTCTAAAAATATAAGCTGGATAATTGCATGAATGAGGTGCAGTTTACAGGTGTTGCTATTAAATTGGCCGGTGAGTGTATGTGTATTATCGAAGATGCTTTCCTTTATGTTTTAGGAACACTTATGCCTTGTTCACACTACATGATTCTGAAAGTCGTCAGATAGCTGTACTTCACACTACACAACACTGAGACTCCTAATCACAAGTAAGACAGTTGTGTAGTGTGACCAGAGCGGTGACGGGGTCACTGCCTACACGGTCTTTCAGCCCAACTGGTCCGTCTGGTCCACAAAACAACATTCGGTGATGAAAAGTTACGTGAGATTTGAAACAGGAAATGACATGACCCTCGTGAGAAACAGGTGTTGAATGAATATCCAACAAAAAGAAGCGTTACGACTTGTTTGCATGATAATTAGTTCTGAAAAAAACACATGGGAAAAAAATGTGGAGCTGCACCTAATCAAGGTCTTTTTTCAAAGGCTTTATTGGGCACTGTAAACTTTGCATACTGACATTCTGGTTTCTCACAGGATAACCTTAACCTTTTAATAAGTTTAACTGCATCAATTCATGTTTGTTAGAAAGGCACTATATAAATTCATTACTTGATGCAACGCTAGTTCCCCGTGGCGTCTCCAAAGTTCTTGTGGCAATTTAAGAGCATCTTCTGAGAGTGCCACTTACAAGACAGTTTGCACACTCATCTGTCAAGAGGTTAATGAAATACGCAATTTTACCTGATAATGGCAGAATATACCTTTGTTTGAGAAGAGTCTGAAGTTAATTTCAGACCCAGCTCTTTAAGCACTAGCCAGACATATGCTAATGGTTTGTCCTTGTCTGGAACATCGATGTATACCAAATTGGATTTCACTTAAATGTTTAAGGATGTATAAAGTCATTAAAAGAGCAAAGACAAATAAATCATGGGTAACTTGAGAATGTTGTTTATTTATTTTTCTTGGAACGGAAAAGAAAATGCCAAGGCCATTAAAATGTATTATTTGATATTCTATGGCTATTTGTCATTGAAGAAATAGAGAAGATTTAGAACTGTCCCCCTGGATATTTGATTTAGGCCTACTTCAAGTTTCCATCTCCGGCTTTCATAATATTAGACTGGCAGTAATTGAATGGGGCCTGTTTATGTCTAAGATGGTTAGGAAAATTGTGATATTCTCAGAAATGCCTTCTGCTAGCAGATCTCTTAACTTGGTTTGTGCTCCACCAACAGAATTTTCCTCCCTGGAGAATGATATTAACCTGTTTGTGTGTGGAAGTAGTTATGGGGGGGAAAAAAACATTGATTTTAGTAGCATTTGAGGTTTTCAATGTATTGGATATTTTTCCCATCCGTATATTATTCTATTAAGAGCTAGTTATGTTGAAAACCTGATCACCTTCACCTAAGGCACATTTTAACCAAAGTCGGATAAGCCATTGTCATTATCCCCCGCAAAGTCATGCTGCAAGTTGGCCAGTGAAAACCATATGAAAACCCACAACTGTGGTTTATGTTCTCTTTATAATGATCCTAAGATGTTAATAACATACTCCTACTGAGGAAAATTGTGTTTGGAAGTATTTGTGATGAGCAGCTTTGCCTTGTGTCTATCATCCACTTGTAGTTATACTTTGAGCTACTTACTGGCTATTGCTATAAACATTTTGGGGCCTTTAGGGATCTAATTGAGCTTAGGATGAGATGCCTGTCTGACATCCCAGACATGGCAATATTAAAAAGACACCTTAGGAAAAATAAAAGGGCTGGTGTCTTATGTGTCGTGATTTTTTTTTTTAAGCAGACTTCAGAGAGCCATTTCACATTCTTGAAGGTAGCACAAGCAAAGTGTCATTGGAGGGCACAGAGAATAATTCACTTGTTGTTTTTATTCGTTTTAGAGGGGGTCAGATGAGCTGCTGTCCGGCAGCATGTACAACAGTCCCAACTCGGGGATGAGCAGTATCAGTGGTAAGCAAGGCCCTTCTTTCCTTGTTTCTGTCCAGTGAATAAAGCAGAATTATTAGAAATCAAATGCTAAATGTAGGAATGTAAAGGTGTGGTGTTAGCAGATCTGACCTTCAGGCCAATTTTGTACTATTTTTCCCCCTAATTTAACATTTCCAGGGGAAAATGTTGTGTGTGTAAAATAGAATTTTAAAGAAAGTAAGTATAGATTATAATTTTTTTTGGGTCGCCTCCACTAAGAATTTGTTGGTTCAGATTTGGGCTTTGGGTAACTCCATCCAATCAAAAGAGAGTGCCAGTATTAAATAGTTGTCCTGACTTAATTTCATTTTTGCTGTTTCTGTTGCATTGCCTTAGATGGCACATCCAATGGAAGTGACAGCAAAAAATTGAGAGTTGACGAAAGGGTGGGAGAGGCTCCTCCATCACGTGTTCTTCATATCAGGAAACTACCCAGTGAGGTGTCGGAGACAGAGATTATTGCCTTAGGATTGCCCTTTGGAAAGGTCACTAATATCCTTACCTTGAAGGGCAAAAACCAGGTGAGTTTTTGATCCGAACTGTTTTTATTTATTTGAGTCTAATAGATGAATAGCTAACACTTCACATTTAACATTTGCTGTGTGTAGGCATTCCTAGAGCTTAGCACGGAAGAAGCAGCTATTACCATGGTGAACTACTATTCAGCCGTTACACCACATGTCCGAAATGTCCCTGTCTTCATTCAGTATTCAAATCACAAAGAGCTCAAGACTGAGACAAACCAGGTAACCAACCTTCGCCATAAATCTTCTGAAATACGTCCTGCTATTATGGAATATTAGATTAGCAGTGCTGGTGCCACTTGGCCCTTCATGCTGAAATCTGCTATTTTTTGCTGCTTAGTCTGGAACACCCACATCAGGCTCCGGTGACGGAACACTCTCAACACCCAGCAGTCCAGTCTTGAGGATTATCATAGACAACATGTTCTACCCCGTCACACTAGATGTGTTGCAGCAGGTTGGCATTCTATTAATGGATGTCATCAGTTTTTTAGTTGAAGAATTAAAATGTTAAATCTTTGAAGCACAGGCCTTTTATGGTTTGTTATGGTCAATGAAAGCTGTCTTTGTTTTTTAAAGTGGTTTACATTCTCATGTTGTCTTTGTATAATTGTTTGTTTTTTGTATGTCTTTCTCCCTTTTTTTTGTTGATAGATCTTCTCAATTCTCTCCTTTCTCTGTCAATAGATCTTCTCAAAGTTTGGCACAGTTATGAAAATCATCACATTCACAAAGAACAATCAGTTTCAGGCCTTGCTACAGTACAATGATGCAGCGAGTGCTCAGCAAGCCAAAGTGGTGGGTGTTGGATCTGTTTATGGCAAAATGTGCTCTCGGTGCTCAGGTTTGTACAATGCTGTACAAGGTATTTCAAATGTAAGTAATTCTTGTACTCTCTTTCTCTCTCTCTCAGGCGCTTGATGGTCAGAACATTTACAATGCTTGCTGTACGCTTCGTATAGACTACTCCAAGCTTGTCAACTTGAATGTGAAGTACAATAATGATAAGAGCAGGGATTACACTAGACCAGAGCTGCCTGCAGGGGACGGGCAGCCTGGTGTGGACCCCTCGGTTGCAGCGGCCTTCGGCAAGGACTCGAACTCCCTGCTCGGTAAGATCCCAGGTATCTCCCACTTTTTTTTCTTCTCTTCTTGAGTCTTAGTGAGCTAGACACAAGTGCTAAAGCTTGGTTTGGAGGTTTATGGGTTCTCAAATGTATAACAGTGTCAAGCACTTTTAGGTGCCACTGTTCACAGAATATGATGTATTTTCCCACAACAATGCCACAGTAATAGAAATAAAAGAACAGAAGTTGAGTTACAGCAGTTATCTTCTAAAGATAATTTAACATCCTTGCTCATCATTGAGTAAACTGTAGAAAAACAGATTTTTTTTCCCCAATACACAGTCAGCGGGTACCCATCCAAAAGGTTGTGTATAGTTAGATTTGCAGTGCATTTTATTTGGTAGAATTTGACTTGAATCCAATCTATGCGTTTGACTGTCGCCTGATCAGGATCGACAGCAGTGAGAAGAACATTTAGATAAATCCTTTGTTCACCCCAGGGGTCCTACATGTTATTTGCAAAAGGACCAGAATAGCTGAAGGTATTCATTCTAACCTAACAAGGGGCACAACTGATTCAGGTCTTGAAATGACCAAGGTTTGTCTCTCATTTAGCTGGAACAAAGACCTGCAGCTATGATGTGCCCCCCCCCTCCTCTCTCCAGGAAACATAGAAGATCCCTGGTTTACCTTGTATACTGGGCTTCTGCCTTATTCAAAGCTTGATTCTGATGAAGTAAGGGCAATAGAGGGGGTACCTGGCAGTAGAGATGGCACAGGTCAGTTCTGCAGTAGCAACCTGAGGCAATAGCAGCAGAAAAAGCCTGGATCAGATGTAGAAAAATATCAGATCCAATCCTCTAACAAATCTAGCCTCAAGTACCTCACACTTTCCTGTAGCACGGTGTAATATAAAGCATTACAATTTTTAGCCTGCTTAATTAGGATTCCTGGCAACCAAAATAGTCCAGTGTTTTAGCTGATGAATTTTGTTTTTGAATATTAAAATTTCTTCCTAAGTGTTTTCTTTTTTGTACAAACAAAACACCCAATTCACAATTAGATTCAGGATATTGTGCACACTGTGATTTTTCCACAATAAGTTTATTTTATTACGAAAACAATAAACATTTAATTTCCTATTCTTTACAAACATTTTCGGAAATAAAAAATATATACTTTTGTTTCATTTTCTTAATCAACAGTTATTTGCACATATTTCTAAAGATTGGAATAAAACATAGTAGGCTATTAACAACTTTTTTTTAATGGAAAAAGTTCATTCTTAATTATAGCTTGCACATAAAATAACCTCCTCCATTTGCTTCTTTTTTTTCTTTAGCTTTTGATAGTCTGTGAAAAGAGAGCTCTGATTTTCTGTTTGTAAATGAGCACAAAAGCTCTTTCCCTTTTTAGATCTGTTTTTCCGCATGTTTTCGTTGCATTAGAACTGTTACTGCAGCCAATGGTGACGTCTTGCGTATTCCCACTTATTGTACATTATGTCTGCTGTCCAAATAAGGCAATTGCAGCTTGGAAAAATGAATAGATGAATCACGGTTTATTTTTATTTCAATCGGATTGTCATAGATTCACATTTATGCCGATTTTGCGCTGCACGATAGTATACACTGTAGTATTGTGCATGTTCTAAAGGGAGAAGTTTATGAGCAGCTTGAATTTTTTTTTCAAAGTTAGGCCCCTTTCACATATGAAAAAAATTCATGACATTAATAATTAATAACAATGGATAAATTTTCAATCCCACTCAAGTCTTCAATAGCAGTAACGTAATGGGTGTCTCATATTCCTACCTGACTGTATTTAATGGGGTGCTTCAGCGTGTGTCATTTCAATTTTCTCGCATATCTGCTGATGTTTTCTTTCTTTGTTGTTTTAAATTTGCCCAGGTTGCATTAGCTACAGGGGTTTTTAAACACGGGCAAATCAAGTCACTGAAACACACACACCTCAAGCGTGCACATACCATACCTGTAGGTGTCCTATAATTTTTGGTTAAACATGACATTCTCATATTGGTAGATTTTAAACGAGCAGTGGTCACAGTCTGAGATCTTAAGCAAACTTTTTGTGCTCATATGCGTGCATTAGCATTTAAAATCCCATGAATGACTTGGCTTTGAGTGTGGAGTAGAACTCCTTGAGACGCATTCATCATCTGAAATTAATTTTTCAATATAGGAAATACAGTCTCAGCATTCTTTAATTATTGTGTAATTTTTTTCCACTGGCTAGGACCTCACATCGGAGCCTGGAGCTTCATCTAGGTGTTTTCACACTATGATTAAATGTATACCTTAATTGTCTATAGTGGACCATCTTATTAATATTAAAGATGTATACCCTGCAAATGCAATCAAGGTTCATTAGTCAAATGAAATATATCTTGCTCTGTGCAAAACAGTGTTGCGTGCGCACACACACAGGGTTTACACTTAGTAAGTACAACATAATATTTATTGTACTACCTCAATGAGTTTGTTACTTACCTTTTCACCTCTCCATCGTCTTGCATTTTAATACATGCGGCGTGAAAACAAAGACGAGAGAGGGGGCATGACGACAAAAAAAAGAAAAAGAGATGCCGGCAGTGTGACTTTAGTGTTACAATAAGTGCAATTATTTCTTGTGAAACCAAATAAATTAATTTGTCATAGCATGTTTTGAGTGAAGTTCTATGATCAGGTCTGCGGCTAATGTTTCGTTTGAAGCCTGGCATGATTAGATAATTACAGAGGCCAAAATCTTGAGTTCTCAGTTAATGAGCAAAATGCACAGCATGTGTTTCCACATGAGTGAAAAGGTTTCTGCAGTGGTGAAATAAACAACAATACTAACACCTTAGGGTTTTAATATTAAATCTTTTGCACTCTTCCTTAGCAAGTTTTAAACTCTGTATCATCTTGTTGTTGATTTGGCCATCCAGTTATTTTAGACGTGAATATTATTTCAGTTGTACCTTAAATGTCGTAAAAATCTGTTCTCAAAATACCATGATTATGGCTGTTAAGAAATAGCCCTTCCACTAATGACACACTACACTGAATGATGTCTAACAAACAAATTCATTTAATTAAATGTGACCTCATAGACAGACAGACAGACAGACAGACCAGAGGAAAATTTTCCAGCAGCAATACAATAGAATAAGTAGACAAAAGTGTAGGTAATAAGGAATAAGTAATTAAGAAATAAACAAGTGATAATTCAAAAGTAATGTGCTTGTGCAAAGAATGTAATGCTTGTGCAACAAAGGTAGTGCTTTTAGAGTACTTTGCTAGGGATCTGTTCAAAAGACTCCTTATGATTCAAATAGACCAGTTTAAAATCTGAAGTCTTTGTGAAATTAATTAAAATTAGGATCAATATTAATGTGTACTTCATTTTATTATGGAGTAATGGTTCGTACAACATGGCATTTTATTTTGTTTGCAAAACGGCTTTGTTGCTGTTGGCAGTACGCCGCTGAGCTCTTTGTGTAATTGCAGGTGCGCTGAGTCCACTGAGTGCAGCGGCGGCGGCAGCAGCGGCAGCAGGCCGGGTGGCTCTGTCCGGACACTCGGGTAACGGAGTGCTCCTGGTTAGCAATCTCAACGATCAGGTCAGTCCTTCCTTAAGTCTCCCGTTCAATGTAGCCTCCATTACCTTTCAATCTACATAGCTTTTTGTTGCTTTTTAGTTATACCATTGTTCTGTGTGTCCATGTTTGATCAGTATAATGCACAATGGATGAAGTAAATGCAGTAAGGCTGGTTGGAACTGCATCGGTTTGGTTGGATTCGTCATGGAACATTAACTTTTACACTTATTACCTTTCAGCTCTAGTTTTACCAATAGGGTCAAGTAACCAAATCATTGTGCCCAAGTCCTTTTGATTTTTCTAATTGGCAGTGTTTCATGAACCAAATTGTATATTACGTGGTATATTGACAACAGTTCACATATTTTCTTAAACACATTAAACTAACACATTCTGCTTGCATGTGTCTGCCTGTCATTTGTCTTTTCTGAACGTTACTTTTCTTCCAGAAATAATTCATGGCCCTGCCTAATCCTTAAATTGTGCTGTTTCTCAAAATAAGTCATTTGTCTCTAACTCTTCTCTCTCTCTTTCTCTCTGTCTCTGTCTCTCTCTGCCTTCTGTATGAAACTGGTTAAATGTTTCCATTATCTGTCTAAGTTCATTTCACTTCTGGCCTGTTCTCACTTTGGAACCTGAAAATTTGTAGCAAATTTGAAAGTGGTAACTAACCTTTTTCTGAAAAATCTCATTCAAATGTGGTATTTTCTTAGTAATTACCAAGCGTATTTGCCAGATCAGTCATGGCTTTCTCTGTCCATGCCATAACTCAATGGTGGTTTTCTAGTCTACAGCAGCATGGCAGTTATGGGGAATTTGGCCATATTTTTGTGCACGATTAACAATTTGACTGTTTACTTGCATTCCTTTCCTCTATTCAAGTCTGTTGCATGCTTTTTCCCTCCATGATGACATTATTTGCTGCCTTTTTATTTCAAGTAATGTATCCTACCCTAATGCGGGGGTAACTACATTGGCACAATTATTTGCTTGTATATTCTGTAATTGCGTAAAGCAACCATTTTCTGACCAAACTCCTGCATTTCCTGTGTACTGACCTGTATTGTATATTTTTTGTCCCCCAATTATTTATTTATTTATTTTCTGCATTTGTCTCCCTTATCCCCCTTCCCAATCACCCCCCCC
>JAOVYU010000056.1:22498346-22511306 GCA_025674565.1 Synodontis membranacea | reverse complement strand
TCCCCCCCCTCCCCCCCCCCCCCCCCCCCCCCCCCCAATCTCTTTAAATCCTTCCCTCCTCATTTCTGTCTGCCTCTCCCAATTCTGCCCCACCCTGAAACACCTCACTGTTCATGCTCTGTGCTTGAACAAATGTGTTCCTCGGATGAACTTGCCCCCAAATTAACCGCCTTGACCCATGATCCATGACCACCTCACCATTCTGCGGGAAACCACCCTCCGTTATGGATGATCTGTTCATCTTCGCTCTTCCTCGACTCTTCTCTCTACCTGTCTCACGCTGCTTGCTCTTCTCTCCTTCTAAAGATGGTTACGCCCCAAAGTCTGTTTACCCTCTTCGGTATGTTCTTGTTAGCACTCTACGTTTCTTTTTGTTGTTGTTTTATTTATTATTCCCCCATATTTTATTCAGTCTTTTTATTTAATTTATTTAATAGCATTTGTTGCCTTTTACTGTTAGTTTTGAGTTCTTGGTTTTGTTTTGTTTGTTTTTTTGTTTTGTTTTCTCTGTGTCCCTTGAAGTGCTTTTTGATTTTCTTTAAGGCATGCATGTTTCTGCATGTTCTATCATCTCAGAGCTTATATTTAAATGTATTTTTTATTTGAGGGAATCTCTGAATCTCTTGCTTCTGTTTAAGCTGTGATTAGTTTTCTTCATTAGGAAAATGTTCTATCTCTCTTTATGATGAATCTAGCTCTCCTCTCTAAGTTTCACCCTGTTAAAGGCTAACTGTTCCTCCCTCTCCATCCTACTCCTCCTCCTGCTTTTCTTGCTGCTTCTTGCTGTAATCCAGGGGTGTATGGTGATGTGCAGCGTGTGAAGATCCTCTACAACAAAAAAGATAGTGCACTGATTCAGATGGCAGATATGAATCAGGCCCAACTTGGTAAGATTCAGTTCTTGATTTTGGCCCCGTTAGAGCTACTGTTAAGAAGTCATGAGCACTGCTTTTCTCATATTTTAGTGTTTGTTTTTTATTGCTATAGGCTACTTGAAAAACATATAGAAATAGTTTAGTGTAGCTTGCTGCTTGAAATGCAGTTATTGAAGGAGGCAGTCATTAATATTTCACTTATTCACAAACGTTTTAGCTTCAGAAAGTTGATTAATAACTCTTTAATGACTTTTCAACAGGAAAAAGGAACAGCTTTATTTATTACGTTACTTGGTATGAAACATGCAGGCTATGTGACTGTTTTTATTTTGGAGAACCTGTAAGCTGTATTAATGTTAAACTGTTGTAAACATCTAAAATTGCAGTATTATAGTTTACATAATGTGCAATTGCTGCAAGACCGTTCATCTTAATTGGATTACACTTGCCTTGTGCAAATTGTGAAGATTTCAGACACCTTAAACAAGACGCTCACCTTATCTTGTCTAACAAAAAAAAGTTTTGAATAAAGTCATTTTGGGTCCTTTAAAAGCAGGTTGCAGAAATTGACATGTGACACTTGTTTAATTTGGATCAATTAGAACTGTGACTCAAGTTAAAATGCAGTTGTATAATGCTAATTTAGATGTGCCTTCTGCCTAATTTCCGTATTCGAGCATCAATAAGAGTTAATGAACGGATATTTGGTTAACTGTGGGGAGGGGAAACATCTTTAATGTGCTATAATTAAGTATAATTTTTCTACTTCACTCCTTTTGTCAACAGCAGTACTCGGTTTGTCTGAGACAGATGCAGTGCACTCTGGCATTGGTTAAAAGTCAAACTGTATTTAATCTGCCACTGGGCTTAAGAATGCAAATCTCATTGGACTAACAAAGTGGTAATCCATGTTAACGTTAGTATATAAATACATATATTGTCACATTTACGCCTGTTTACTAAAGCAGTCAATGAATCATATATACATGCGCCACAGGAGTAGCACCTGGTGATCACGAAAAGTGTTGTGTACTTGTAAACGCTCCGATTTCATTTGTGGAGAATGACGCATGGAAAATTAGTGAACATCTGCCAAATTTATTGGCTGCAATCTGTATAGCAGATAAAGGCCATGTGGCTTTAACATCTGTACGTTTTATTTGATGCTTGTCGATGCTATGTAAAAGTAGTAGAAACTGTCCAAATGGGACTTCTTTTTTTTTTCCCTCCTCCAATTGTGGTGTCATATTGCATTTTTAAATTGGTGAGCTTAGTTTTTGTTTATCCTGTTCATCTCTAGCAATGAGTCATCTTAATGGTCAGAAGATGTATTCAAAAATCATCCGTGTGACGTTGTCCAAGCATCAGACGGTTCAGTTGCCCAGGGATGGCTTGGACGACCAAGGCCTCACCAAAGATTTCACTAATTCTCCTCTACATCGCTTCAAGAAGCCAGGCTCCAAAAACTTCCAAAACATCTTCCCGCCATCTGCCACCCTGCATTTGTCAAACATCCCGTGAGTGCAGCTATTCGGCATATCTTCTGTCAGTCTGTAGTTCTGATTTTTAGAAACACTTACCTGTCATCTTGTCCATTTTACAGGCAAGACATAACTGAAGATGATCTCAGAGTACTGTTCACTAACTCCGGAGGCACTGTGAAGGCTTTCAAATTTTTCCAGTAAGTGCTGTTTTTGCATTTAGGTAACCGAGCTCTTGACCTAATGCTTTGCTGGGAATTCGTTCCTTAATTGTAGGCTCCTGTTGCTAACCATGTACTATTTTTAAATGCACAGAGATCGGAAAATGGCTCTAATTCAGCTATCTACGGTTGAAGAGTCCATTCAGTGCTTGATCGACCTACACAACTACAACATGGGTAACAATCACCATCTGAGGGTCTCATTCTCCAAATCAACAATTTAAAAGAAGCTGAGACGTTTGTTTTCTAATGTTACCTGTTGACTGTTTCGGTACACTGGGGACCACTATTTGACACTTTTTGTTTTCTTTTACCAGTCATTCCTTAGGAAAATGAGTGAAAAATGATACCAGATTTATCTGGGGAAAGAAAAGGATGCGTTACCCTGTTAGCAGTCCCCATTGTATTACCACCCCCAGTTCTTCATTACAGGGAGTTGATTCCTCTTTATCCTGATTAGTTGACAAAGAATGTGCCTTACTCAACAAACTATCGTAAACATTTTCACATCCATAAATTTTCATAAATGCAAGACGTCTACCACATAGCGGCATAGGCTTATTTGTTGTGAAGGTGTTAATGGTTTGAAAATGTCTGTTGCTTTTTGTTTTTCTTTCCCTTGTGTGCACTGTACAGTGTGTGAAATCTTGCCTCTCCAAGCTCAAGTCCTTGTGTTTGCTCTTTTGATTATTTGTCTTTTGTTTATTTGATCAGCTTGGATTGTGGATCTTGGTCTAAGATCCAGTGGCATGTATATAACAGACTATTCTAGTGCTTACTGGTCACTGCAAGTTTGAGTGCTAGCTTGTATCCAAGTGATTTTCAAAAGGTTATGATGTAGTATGCCACATTTAATTTCCGCATAGTAGGCACTGACCATGTTAATACATATTGGATTTTTTTTTTTTTTTTTCCTGTTTGTTTGTTTGGGGGGGGGGGGCATACACCAATTTTCTCTGCATGTTTAGATAAGTTCTGAGTATCTTTGTTTAGAGAACAGCTGTTGCATGAATTGTAAAGCTAACAAACATGAGCCTGAAGCTTGACATGAGAAGTATGTAGAATAGGGACAACCTGGTGGGACCAAAGTTTGTGCCTTTAGTCTTAATTTACTGAGCATTCAGATTTTTAGAAAGTTCCCTGTTTTGTACTTCACAGAATCAAGTCCCACAAACATGCTGATATTTATCTGGTATGGAAAAATTAAATGGTTAGAAAGAGAGAGAACCCATTTGCTGCCAAAGCTCTATGGTTGTATTTCTCACGTGACTGGACTGTACATTTCAAAGATGGTGGTTCAGTAATTATGTATAGTTTCTTTTTTTTTTTTCTTTCCACATCTTAAAAAAAAAAATTACAGTGCAGTTTGGATGTGGCACAATTAAAAGATTGTTTTTTTTAACACTGTTGGGAAAGATTGTCTTGGTTTTGTGTTTGTGGTTTGTTTTTTGCTGTTCTATCCCTCTTGTTCCTGTACTCTGCTTTTACCGCTGTAGCATGCTCAATAAATACTTCTGTAGCTCTATATTCACTCTGTCTCTCTCTCCCTCTCTCCTGTCTTTCTGTCTCCACTCTGCCTTTACTGTTCTCTCCTCAGTGAAGGAAAGGATGCACATTAAAAACTTAAATTAATACTTAACTGTATATGAGCACTTTAATTGCTGGAGATTTTTGCTAGAGACATAAGCAGGGTCCTAAATTAAGGGTAATGCTCTGTTGGAATCATGTTCGCCTTGACATGTCAACCCTCGGTGTATAATAAAGCACATATCAATTGTGAGAAATAGAATTCTCACTTTAGGCATATATGGTGCTGAGTGTTTGAGCCATCACTCTGATCCGCATTTGGACGCCGCAATTAATCACACTGACGCATGCTGCTTTTATTTCACGCACTTAATTCTAAAAGCGTATTCCCAATCTAACTTTTATGAACATAAATAACTAACTAAATAAATAAAGCAAGGCCTAGTTGACCAATAGTTTGTCTGGCCCATGAATCACACGCCCCAGACGTCGATCCATCCAGGGGATAGGAAGTGTGTGAAGTACCGAACTTTACCCATTGTCTTAAATTTTTTACGAGTGTACTACCAGTGATTTCATATGCAACAAAACGCATCCAGCTTGTCTTATTTGTTAGCTCATCTATCAGTTCTTATACTACCATATAAATAATGTCTAAATAGTACAGGAAAAGTTTTCCCCTGTTCCCTTTCCCTCTTACCAGTACCTCTCTTTTGGGAAACTCTTATGTTGTATGTGAAGCAAGGTAGTAGAACCACTTTAGAAAGCTTTGCCCAGTAAGAAACACCCCCCCCCCCCCCCCTTTTTTTATACCCTCTCTCGTGCATACCAATTTAGTACACTAGGACGTAGTCCCACACAGATCGAAACGTAACTGCTACCGTGCATCATAAGCATCTCTTAAAGGGCCAAGTTCTCTGTTTGCAGTGTGCAGTCTTATATAATCCTTGTGTATGTCTCACCTCCCCTCCTCTTTTTGCCCTGGGTGCCGTGACATCTAATTCAGCTCAGACTCCCTGATAATGGCACTATTGATTCGGACTGTGTTCCTTTTCGAGCAGCCGTCCTCATGTCTCTTTATGCTGAGGTTGCTTCACACTGAGCTCGTCCAGCACTTGGCCCAGCATGGCAGTGTGTTTTGGTATTGTCATGGTGATTGCTGTCACCACAGTGGCAGGGTAGGTTTTGAGAAATATGAGTGTGTGGCTGTGGCTTCTGCTCGCCTTCCTACTTGCCTCGGAGCAAGGCTCGTCAAGTCAGTGGGAATTGGAGGATTGCAGATGAGATTATGCAGGCAAAGCGAGCTTTCCAGAAATGCTTTCCTTGCTACATTGATCGAGCAAAGTATTAACGCGCAGTGTGAGACCATTTCACTTATGAAAAGAACGGCCTGGGTTTTCATGCTTTTACACGACGTAATGACTTCACGCATGACACAATGCTTCAAGCTTATTGAATACTTCTCAGTTTGCCTGGTCATTTATGCTGCTTTTTCATTTTAACTTCCATTTAGTGCAGGCATGCCGGAAAAGAGTTGCTTGGCTAAATCTGCATGAAGGTCAATTTAATAACACAATGGTGTATGTTTGTCATAAATATATACTATGTCCAGAATGTTATTGCGGGACCATTTAAGGCCTCCAAGAACACATTTAATAAACAAGTGTAATGACTCCATTTTCAAACAAGCGTCAGTATCTGTCTGCTTCTGAGTAGCCAAGTATCTTCTATAAACACCATCATGAACATCCATGAACATAATGCACTTGAATCTCACGTGCACGTGCATTAAACCTACAATCGGATGAAAGTCTTCCATTTGTCCTTCTCTTTCTGAGCAGGTAAAATCTGACTGAATAATCAGGAAGCTTCTTTCTCTCAGTGGGGTCCTAGCCGTTCTCACCTCTCCATGCCATGTAGGATTGGTGTGATTCTGCGCATGCTAATACTGAAAGCAGGCCCCAGCAGCTAGGAACAACAAGTTCATCCTCGTCCTCCCTTCCCCTCCTCCATCGGACCGTCCCTTCCCTCTCACCACCGGTGAGCTGACGGCAGTCTCGCTTTGGTCATGGAAGCAGCTCTGGTTCTGGGCAGAGAGGTCAGAGCACTAATGAGATGCCCAGGGAGAGAATGACAGGAGTGTGCATGCGTAAATAATCTATTAATTACAGGGGAGGTGCAGGATGAATTGAAAACCTTTCTCTGTGATATCTTCATCCCTTTCCTGAACCCCCCAGACCCCATCACCACCCATCACATGCACGCGCACACACACACACACATACATACACAGCGACTTGCCTCCCGTGCACGCCCGTCTGCAGGTTCATAAAGAGCCACAAAGACACGTTTATTCCGAGATTAAAGCAAAATCCTCTAGATTGCCTCATAAAAAGGTAATTTACAATATTAAACTGACTTTTATCTATATGCAAATGACTCTCTTCCTACATTTATTTAAATAATTTATGTGACGGTACAAAAGTGAGAAGAGGGTTATTTTTACAGGAGGGGTTAACCTGGTTAGGCTGGGGTGAAAACTATTAGTTGTTTTTTTTTTTCCTTGCTGAGTTTATTTATTTCAATTATGCCGATAGTTCCCTCGTGAGCTGAGCTATGGGAAGCAACATGAGGCTTATTGCGTTGCTTCTCAGTGAATGTTTTGCCTCAGGGCTTTGCCTGAGTAATGTCAATATCAGCGCTTGTGTTCATTCCTCAAGTTCCCCTCTAGTCGCTTGTCACATATTGTGATGTCTCTGACATGGATAATTTCATCTCATGTTGAGGTGTTTGTGCAGGAGCACGGACTTCTAGCAGATGTGACGCTCTGTCTCTTATGCTGCCCAAGGCGTCACTTTCCTGTCATGTGGGAGAGCGAATGCTGGGGAAGAGAACGCGGCGTATAAAGCTAGCCTCTAATAGACGCTAATTGATTGCAGCAGCAGAAGTGAGAATGAAGAGAAAACGAGCTTGAATAGTCGACCTCTTGTGGATACACGAGTTGGAGAAACGCTGCAGTGTTTTCCGTGAAGGAAGTTTCACAAGTTTACAAAAGTTGTTTTACTGATATTTTTTTTTTTAAGTATGTTCGATACTAATTAAGATTACACAATTTTGAATAGCAGTAACAAAAAACAAAACAAAAAAACCCTCCAGAACTGGTCAGCACAGAAAAGAGAGAAGCCTAATGGCTGCTTAGTGGTAAGGTTCCTTTCAGACAGTCCCTAAACATAACTAATTCTTCATTTTTAAACCCCAGGCCTTTTGTTTCTCACAGTTTCCCTTTCACAGTAGGTATGCAGGAGCCGGGATTAGTTTAGAGGGAAATCATCGAGAGCTCAGCTCACCTCACCTCACCCACCACTCAGACTCCTCTATAGGACCGTAAGCAGTGCAACAGTGATTTCTGCGAAAGGTCAACCGGGTACGTTCTCGGACTTGTGGATTTACTTTTCCATTTTTGTTTCACTTCAGAGACGCTCGTTTCCAGAATGTTAAAGTTCTGTTCTCTGCAGGTGCCTTCGTACGAGACATAGTTTTATACAGCCCTTGTGCTCTGGTGAGACCATGTAAATGAGGGTTTTAGCACAACATCGTCTCCGCTGTTCTTCTATCTTATGCGCCTAACCGAAGTGCGTACTTGCCATCTGTCAGTGTTTACTTGCATGTACTTTTGTATTCCACCATAGTCTCCACTGTAACATGAAATTGCATCATTTAGGCGTATACTTTATTCATTTTTTACTGCTGGAAATGATCTCTCTCGTTCTCTCTCCCCCCCCCCCTCCCTCTGCAAAATGTACGCATATTGTGTGACACGCTATACATTTCCATAATAAATGCCACCATTCTCTTGATTGTGAAAACTAGATGCAGTGAAATCAAAAGGTTAGAAGAAGGCACATCTCCAGCACTGGATAATTGGTGATTATGTACGTAATTTTAACAAAGTGATTGATTTAATGAGCAGATTATTGGCACAATGAGATACGACCGATGGCCTAGCTTCTCTCCAAGGACCAGGCTGTCGCTGTGAATGACATCAGTGCGTGAGGTGAACTCACCATTAGTGATCTAATCTCCCCCAAGGACACATTACAGAGCAAAAAAACAGGCTTCATATCCCTCTCCCAGCACACAGAGTGTCCTGATGTGGTGAGGACAAAAAGCTTCGGCCTGAAATGGATTTGCAGATTTGATCAGATCTTGCAACACTTTTTTTTGGCTGATGATTTCATAAGGTCCCCTTTTAGGCTGAACTATATGGATGAAAAAAGTAGACGATTCCAAGACAATTCTTCAGCAAGTTTCAGAAGATATTTGCAAAAATTGCAAAAAGAAAAAAAAAAATTTGTTCCTCTTTTGGCCACTATTAATGTGCAGTACCGTATATTCTTTTCATTTTTGTATTAACTTTCCTTCCCAGTTACTCTTTTTGTTTCGCATTACTTTTCTCCATTTGTGATTCTCAATTTTGTTTGTGCTTAGAACAGAGCGGCCTGACCCTCGGTTATGCCTCAATATTTTACGCGACCCCTAATGCTTTGTAAGTTGTTGTTTTGCAATGTTAATATTTTTTGCAACTTGCTGATGCATTGGGTTTGTAATATTCATTTTTTCGTCACTATTAAAGTCCCAAACATGACTCCATAAATCCATGTCACACGTTGGTCACGTAACACTGACAAAAGAGCATGCAAATGTATGTATTTATTTATTTATTTAAGATTATGTCCAAATGGACAACCGTGTGACTGAAACATGGAAGACAGAGACATCTAAAGTTGGGTGGCTGTAACTAGAGCACGTCAGTAAAAACGTAACAGCCTATTCATCTTTTCCCCCTGGTTATCCATGTGCATCTGCAAATGTGTTTCTATGAACATACAGATTACACAGTCATGATATCTTTATAGGTTAAGATTAAAAAAAAAAAAAAAAAAGATAGCTTGCATATAGAAATATAGAAAATGTGGTGGTGTTTTTTTTTTTTTACCCTTCATTTATATGTGCAAGTGAAATGCTTCTGAAATGGGTCCAGTGTAAATTGGCCTTAATAAACCTCACAGTCTGCATAAAGTGCTTTTAGCATCACATAGAGGTTCGATCATAGAGTACCACTGATTGCATCAACTCACTTAATATGTACAAAGGGACCATTCAGTGGTTGCATTTCATCTAGATTAAATATCTTCAGTAAATATTAAATGCAAACATATAAGATGTTACAGAGTCCTTTCATTCCAACCATTCTCCTTGGATACAGGCCACAAATAAAAAATCACAAAATGTATAATTGGTATTCTTTAATTAGGTGATTCATTTAGCTGACTCACATGTCTGTTAAAATTAGCAGATATTTAGTGAAGGCACGTCTGAGAACAGCTAAGGTCCCCGTGGTGCTTGTCACTGATGATAAACACACTAGAGGAGAGTGGTGTGGTAACTGAGGGAAATGCCTAGCCTGTTAAAGAGCACATCATGTGAGATGCGTAGTGCAGACTACAACTGAGTTCATTAGTACTGTATAAAAACGTCTGAGATGAGATGTGCCGTATATAGCGGAAAAGTCCGTGAAATAAATCTGAAGAATGAAGAGGCTTTCAAAAATAAAAACACTACAAAGAGGAGTAAATAGTACAATTCAAACGCAATATTTGATATGACCACATATTACCTTTGAAAGGGCATCAATTCTGGTAGGTACACTGTTGTGTATTTTTTTTATAAAGAAATCTGCAGGTAGGATTGTTCCAAGCATCTTGGTGCATCTGAGACTTACAGACATATTTCTCTGTAACAGCTGGGCCAATTTTTAGGCAAAGATCTTGCAAAAAAGATCTTGGCAACCGCATTTTAATCTCCATCAAAATGTTTAATATATGATATCCTTGAGTCACTGTGTTCCCTCACCGAGAGTGAGAGAGAGAGAGAGAGAGAGAGAGAGAGAGAGTAGTTTTTAATGTGTGCCGAGGAGATCTGTAGTAGTTCTCTACCCTAGGAGTTCCCGGCTAAGTGACTTTGGGCTCAGAGGCTGTTTGAGTATCGGGCAGGGAGGATAATCCCAGGGGTATTTTTCATCCCCTACAGAGTGAAGATACATTTCTCAGCATGAAGAATCTCTTCCTTTCACTCAGTACACAGTAATGTGGTGGGGATGGGGTGAGGGAGGATAAGCAGAACTCTTGCTTCTTCCTCCTGGTTCCTCTTTCTCAGGGTCATTGAATGCACAGTGGAAGCTTTCTCTGGTTGCTTGTATATCATTCCACACAACATTAGGTCTCTTCTCTTTCTCAGGCATGGTTGGGGTTCGGTAATGGCACACTGCTTGTCATACAGCTTTGATATGCAATTTCTTTATATTCAACCCTTTTCTGTGTGAATGTAAATATATAGTTCTGTATATAAAAATCCTACTTTCCAGCCACCATGTAATTGACTTACTGATCATGAAGCTTATTGCTGCAAAATTAGGGTGTTGCAAAAGTTCGTGACCTATCAAAACTCCCAGTAAAAGCATGTGTTTTAGGTAGTTCATCAATCGAGCATGGAGGCCAGCAAGACTCATATTCATATTCTTAGTGGAATGCAACAATCAACGGAAGCAAGAGATGAAATTTGCAAAGGTCATGGCAACGCTGCAATCCGTATTTCTGCTGTCAAGAAAATTGTCACTGTTTTGAAAAGGTGAGCTCGAGCTGGATGACGAACCAAAGGTAGTGGTAGAGCAAAAGGAAACAGAAGATGAGAAATTGCAGAAACTGTTGGACAAAGATGTGACACAATCGACTCAAGAGCTGGCAAGACATTGAATATCGATCATTCTACTGTTTTAAGGCATCTGAAGGCAATGTAAAAGATTTTGAAAGTTCGTAGGTGAGTTCCACATGCACTTTCAGAAAGAAATGTCAATCAGTGGCTTAATGCCTGCATTTCACTGCTCGCCTGTAATCGAAAGAAAACTTGTCTGTAGTGTATTGTTACCAGGGATGAGAAATGGATTTACTACGATAACCCAGAAAGGAAAAGGTTTTGGTTACTTCCCGGTCAGCTCCAAAAGTCAATATTCATGGCAGAAAAGTTGCATATGGTGGGATTGTAAAGGAATTCTTTAATATGAACTGTTCAATCCTGGAGAAACTGTCAACACCGAACATCACAGTGATCAATTAATCAAATTAATTGAAAAAAAAAATCTATGAACTACAATCATCCAGCAGCCATTCACAAAAGAAAATCATCCTCCTTCATGACAGCACAAGGCCACAAGTTGTGACAAAAGATGATGATGATGATGATGATGATGACTTTAAGGCTTGGATGGAATGTTCACCATACCCAGTCTACTCACTGGACATAGAGCCATCAGATTTCCACTTGTTTAGGTCACTACAACATACACTCTCTCGCCAACATTTCAAAAACTTCAAAGGCATATGATGGTATTCATTCTTTGCCAGATAAATGGCAAACAGTGGACTCTAACAGTGATTAAATCTATATGTTATTTTAGAAAATTACAAATGAAATCTATTCAAAAGGCCACAAACCTCTGCACCACCCTAATACTTACTAATACTACTAAGCTAGGGGAAACAAGATCCAACATAAATTATATTTTTGCTGGGTTAGCCATAATTATGATTCTATGTTATGTGTTAGTAAAACTACGGATTCTTTATACTGTCATTAGTATTGTTTTTATCTTTTTTCTTTTTTGCTGCATGTCATTTCATTTGGCAAAAATGATAATAGCACTGTATGACTTAAACAGTCCTTTTTTCTTCATAATATAATATTCTATTGTTAAGTAACTTTAATTTCACCCTCATTTCTCAAGTTTAATGGGAATCTCTGCCTTTTCCACCCTTAAAACTCGCACTTAAATTTAAGCTCTTGCCGCTGTCGAGTGAGTGTTTAGAGAGCTGTTTGCCAACTGCACCTGAGGTGAACAACAGGGTCCAATTCTGGGCTCCCCCCACCATCCCTATTGCTGCCCCTGTAGGCTTGTGCCTGGTCCTGCCAATTCTCTATGGCAGAGGGGTCCATTTGCTTTCTGAGGTAATCACTTCCATTAGCATTTATCACTGTGTCAGTCCAGGGACCACTTTAGGAACATCTGCTTTCTGCTGCACTCTAAAAGGCAGAGCTTTTCACCCTGCAGGCCTGCACTGCCTCACTAGAGCAGGCAGAAGTGAGCTTTACACAACCATTTATTGATAGCTTTTAGGACAAACTGAAGCATTAGTGGCTAAAACACCTACCGACCATCTCCTGAAAAACAATTCAGGGCTTTTTTTTTTTTCTTTTTTTTTTTTGTGTTTTTATCCTCCCCAATTCAATTGAAGGGTTTCCCTAAGGTTTGGCAGGAGGGACATGCAGCATGCCTCTCTACCTCACACTCTATACATACCCATATAACCTCTCTTGGCTGTCACTTTCTCCCAAAAAAAAAAAAAAAAAAAAAAAAAAAACTCTTGGCTAAACTAGGGAAAATTCCAGAAGGTTTTAATGATGCATGATGCTGTAGCCCTGCCAAATGTTTGACAGGGAAGGCTGATGCCAGTTCTTATGAGGCCCGGTGGCACTGGGCAGGATTCCGAACAGGGCCCAGTGGCAGACTGGCAGAATTAAGCAGCTGAACATGTGGCTGTCACTGAAATCCTCTTTCCACTCAGCTGTTTTTGGCAACCAAGTAAAGGGAAAGTGAAATTTAAATGAAACCAGTGGTAAAAAAAGTTTAGAATAATATTTAGAATTAGTGAACTAATCACTTGCCAAAATATCAGTTCTTTAAAAGGGTTTGGTTTCTATCTATCTATCTATCTATCTATCTATCTATCTATCTATCTACAG
>JAOVYU010000056.1:22487933-22498246 GCA_025674565.1 Synodontis membranacea | reverse complement strand
TATATATACACACACACACACACACACACTAGTATCTGATCATAAACCTCCTTTATCCATAAAATAAAATTTTGGTGACTTACTTAAAATGATTAGATAGATAGATAGATAGATAGATAGATAGATAGATAGATAGATTTCATGTTATGCAGTATGCATGTATAAGATGTGGCTATTAAATAACGAGACTGATGCTGTAATTCAATGTTAATGCCAAAAATGTATATTTCAATTACTTTCCCTTCAATATATTCCTCTTCTGCAAATACGCTCCGCTGAAGTCTGATCTCCGCTGCATATCTGCTGCTTCCACTGATCAAAGCAGTGCAGTAGGTCTTTCTCTGTTCGTTGTCTCAGAAGCACTGTCGTTTCCTTCTTCACTTCTGGACCAGACTTGAAACATGTTTCCTTAAGGGCAGAACTTGATTTTAGGGATGGTTCCAGAAGAGGTGTGTAGACAGCATGGTCAAGTACTATGATACGTTTCTGGGCCAAAAACTGCTTCACTGAGAGTGTTGTGTGTGCTGGCACATTGTCCTGATGAACAAGTAAACCATTTTCCCACAGCTGTGGCCTATTTACTCTGAGCATTGGTTTACTGTTACTGTAACCCAGTTCGGCTACTTCTTCGGGAACCCAGTTCTCCATAATTGTGCCCTTTATGAGAAAGAAAACAAGCTTTGTCAAGCTTTCTTCATCCAGCAACCCACATGTTTTCCACTTCACTGAGTGCTGTTTTGTCTCAGAATTGTACTGCATACAATTCTTATTTAATACCATGCACCATATACATCCATCCATCTTCTTTCACTTAATCCTGTTCAGGGGGGGAGCCGGCGCCAATATCCAGCTAACTTTGGGCGAGAGGCGGGGGTACACCCTGGGCGGATCGCCAATCCGCTACAGGGCAACACACAGACACAGACAACCACTCACACTCGCACCTACGGACAATTCAGAGTCCTCGATCAACCTAATCCCCTCTATGCATGTCTTTGGACTGTGGGAAGAAACCCACACAGACACAGGGAGAACATGCAAACTCCACACAGAAAGGCACGTGTGCCGAACCCGGGGCTCGAACCCAGGACCTTCTCGCTGTGAGGCAACAGTGCTAACCACTCAGCCACCGTGCTGCCCCCATGTATGTACTACAAAACTGTCAGTTTTTCTGGTTTTACTTTCTACACGTGTGTGTTTGAGGGACATGAGCATTTTTGTTTTATTCCATAAACTATTGATAAACATTTTCCCCAAATTCCACATAAAAATATTGTCACTTAGAGCATTAAATTGCAGAAAATGACAACTGGAACATAGAGATCAAGATCATATACTATTTTAAACAAAACAATACTAATGTTTGGGTTAGGGTAAGGTTAGGGGTAGGAAGAATTCAGAAATCAATATTTGGTGGAATAACCATGAAATGTAATCACAGCTTCCTTGCATCCACCAGTCTTTCTCATTGCTCTTGGGTAATTTTATGCCACTCCTGGCACAAAAATTCCATCTGTTCAGCTTTGTTTGATGGCTTGTGGCCATTCATCTTCCTCTTGATCAAATTCCGTAGGTTTTCAATGGGGTTCAGGTCTGGAAATTGGGCTGACCATGACAGGGTCTTGATTTTGTGGTCCTCCATCCACACCTTGATTGACCTGACTGTGTGGAATGGAGCATTGTTTGCGTTTGCCATTCTTTTTTTTTTTTTTAAGGTCACTTGACCTTGTCATCCTATGGATGTTGAGTGGTATTCAGAGGAGTTGACGATCCTGGTCAGTGGTGAGTTGATTTCGCAGTCTGCTAGGCTGCAGCTTTGTTGTCCCCAATGTCATCTGCTTGACCTTGTTCTGCCATCTTTGAAATTTTGGAATCATCATGGAAGCAACCTGACGCTCACTTCTCTCTGCCATACATAGAGATGCTGATTTAAGAAAAAGAATTTAAGTGGTCCCTTACTTGTTCCAGAGCATATATAGATGGTCAGACAGATATTTCAGTACTGCACACACAAATGTGCATTTCAGATATCCATCCATTATCTATATTGCTTATTCATCAGGCTCATAGGAAAGCTGGAGCCAATCCCAGAGACTTCAGGGTTCACCCTGGGCTGGTCGCAAGTCTATCCTAGGGCTAACACATACACAAACAGCCATTCACACCTATGGGCAATTTAGAGTAGGCAGTTGACCTAATCTGCATGTCTTTGGACTGTGGGAGGAAACCAGAGAACCTGGAGGAAACCTACACAGGCACAAGGAGAACATGCACAACTTCACGCTGAAAGGCACACGGTCAGCTGGCAGGTTTGAACTCAGAAACTTCTTGCTGTGAGGCAACAGTGCTAACCACTGCATCACCATAACACCCCTGCATTACAATTATATTTGCTGTAATTAACATTGGTTAATATGTAAACTGAAGGAAGTAACCTGGAATCTATATGTGAAACACTGACACTTTCAGGAGCATAAACACGGTGGCAAAGTTAAACAAAAAACGGAACTGAACACACACAGGCAGATAAAAGCAGAAAAAAGAGCATTTACAACCATTTCACATGACAGCCGTAGCAGTCTTCATGTCTAAGGAAAAGCTGCAGAAGACTTTTCATGGCCTTAAAAGAGATATTGGACTGAAGGCCAGCTCTGATCAAAACCTTTCAGCTCAAGAATAACGAACACACACATACACCCCATGAGGAGGTAATTCCCAACTGCACTATTTCTTCAAAGAGACAAGCCTTACTAGGGAGGATGTTGGAGTCTTTGTGAGATAACTGAAGGGACCAACCTTTTTCTGGCTGAAAATAACTTCCAGCGCTCAAGACAATTATACAAATGGACAGAGTGGTGCCAGCCCCTAACCTCCACCTTCAGTCTTCTGATGAACACTCAAAAAAGAAAAAAAAAACAAAGCAGAGGAACAGCGACAATAAACACAGTCTGATTACGCATTCAGAGCAGAGAATAGCTGGAGGACGTGAAACCTTTACATACATTATAATCAAGGTAACACTTAAGGCTGGCTCCATGGTTCCTTATTAAGCCCTTCATCGCAAACTGATATAAACTTTTATCTATAATAGCGTACTTGTGGGACTCAGTTGACGTCTAGACTGCCTAGTAATTTGACATAACAGCAGTAGAAAGTGTCAGATGTTTTTGTTATATGACATTTTTGCACCGATGTATATTTCATAACTGTCTTTGCGGCTCAATGTACTGTAAAGTATTTTATACTCACAGCAGCCATGGTGTGATGGAGCTCATTGGAAAACCTGAAGAGAGGTAAGCATGTTCAATATATGCCCTGTAGCATCTCCTGAAGTCAGAACTTGGTGAAACCTTGTGGTCAACATGGACATCTGCAATATAACACTGTTACTTAGTGAAGATGTAACACTGAGCAACACGGTGTGTTTATATGATATTCACTTTGGGTGTATAAGATCATGGTCTGGTAAATAACTGTAATTATTTATCAATTAAATAAACCTGTAAAAACATGTGTTTTAGGTAATCAGTCAAGGAATCAAGCATGGAGTCCAGCAAGATTCGTGTTCATCATCGTCTTCTGTTTCTATTCAACAGTGGAAATGCAAGAGACGAAATTTGCGAGTTTATGGCAACACTACTATCGGCATTTCTGCAGTCAAGGACTGCTTCACTGTTCGAAAAGGATTCAAACTAGATGATAAACCAAGAAGTGGTAGACCAAAGGAAACAGAAGACGAGGAACTGCATGAACTGTTGGATGAAGTTGTGACACAATCGACTCGAGATCTGGCAAGACCTTTGAATATCGAACATTCTACTGTTCTAAGGCGTCTGAAGGCAACGAGAAAGATTCTGAAAGTTGGTATGTGGGTTCCACATGCACTTCCAGAGAGAAACATCACTCAACAATTTCACACTTGCATTACGTGCGCGATTACACCTTTCTTACGAGCTGCTCGATCCTGGAGAAACTGTCAAACGGCAAATGATACAGTGATCAGTTGATCCAATTAAGTGCAAAAAAATCTACAATCATCCAGCAGTCATTCACCAAAGAAAATCATCACACAGAGTTGGTTCCCAAAGACCACAGACTAATTCACCACCCTAATAACATATGTTAGCTTGGGAAATATTACAAATGCTATCATTTTGAAAAATGTGTCACTTGTCTTAGTTGCCAACTTGACATCAGAATTGGCAAAGGCAGTCTTTATGAGAGCTGACACCTTGTGGATCAAATCTTTATAATATTTAGGTAGGTTTTTGTCAGTTGTCATGAATGGCTTTTTTTGGGTGAAACTTTTTTGCCTTTAAATCATCACGTAGTCAGGTTCTAATATTATGAAGCAAAATGTTCCTCATACATTTCATATTAAAGGCCATAAAACTGAACCAATGGCCATTGGCTATAAAAATCAAACTTCTATACACTTGCAAATTTTACCGAACCGCAGCGTGATATAAAGAATATTCAGTGTACTCGGTACACAGTATAGTGAGGCGCCATAAATAAACTACAAATATACAATGTACACATGAGCTGGTGAGATTTGATTGCACAGGGATTGCCATCCCTTCAGGACATGTGATGAGGCACTATTGAAATTCCTGCCACAGACTCAGAATGCAAATACATACTGTAATGTAATAGATAGCATCACGCATCGTTGACTAGTGGAGCAGAGAACAAGGGGGAAAAAATAAATTATTCTGGCCCAACTTGTGTTGCTGCACTAGAATTTGCATGTTATCAGAGACAGAATATCTCAATCAAAATGTCACCCATTGCCTGCAGTCCACATACAGGCTTTGATAGCTCAAAGGGCATTTTCTGCAGAGTAGGGCTTGATGCAAGGATTGTGTCTCTTAGAATTCACTAATCAGAGGAAGCATGAAAAAAGAAAAGCAGAAGGAAAAAGAAAGAAGTGTTATTCTTCACTCTGGGTTTAAAGCAGTGTCACCGTCTGTATCTGTTTCAGTTCTCCAAATATCCATATCTGTATTTGTATTCAGATTTCAACTGAAAATTGGTGCCGGCCTAAACCAGAAGGGTTTTGGCTTGTTGGTTTCCATCCATCCATCCAAGCTGGAGTTAATTGCAGCTGACTTCGAGTGAGAGACAGGGTACACCTTGGACAGGTCACCTATTCATCTATCACAGGGCTAACAGAGATGAACAGCCATTCACACTCACATGCGCACCTATGTGCAATTTAGAGTAGCCAGCTGACCTAATCTGCACGTCTTTGGATTGTGGGAGGAAACCAGCGCACCAGGAGGAAATCAACACGGGCACGGGGAGAACATGCAGACTCCACACAATAAGGCCATAGATGACCGGCAGGTTAAAACCCAGAACCATTTTGCTGTGAGGGAACAGTGCTAACCGCTGCACCATCATACCATCCCTAGTCTCAATCAGTTGCTTTAAATTGAAATGTGAACTTAATGCAAATAAATAAATAAATAAATGGTTCTCACTCAAAGTAATGTATTCAAATTCAGTTACATCCCTACCCTGCATTATTTGATACAGTTGCTCTTGTGTCTTCTTGGCATCAATTAGATCAGCCTAATCTTATGAGACAAAGCCTGTTTTTTTTTTTTCTTTTTCAAACAGAAACTTTAATTATCTTTAAAAGAAAAAAAATCTCTTGCGACACTTTTGAGTGAGTAATTACAAGAGTTACACTGTTGATATTTTAGTAAAGAATAAACCAATAAAAACTATTCAGCATGGTTGAAATGCAAAAAAAAAAAAAAAAAAAAAGAGTTAATATTCACATTCACATTTCACACATGTAGCACATACTTAACACCCTGCTCACACAGCTCTAGCCTCTTTCATTACCACAGAGTGTGAGAACATTTGCTCTAGAATCAAGTTAGACATCTGATGGATGTGATGTTCTCTTCCTGCGTCTTAATATTAAGTATCAGCACGGTGTCTATCAGCTGCGTTAATTGTTCCACTAGGATTTAAAGGGGCTGTTTTGTTTTCAGACTCTCTTTCTTAGTGGATAAATGCAGCACCCTCTGTTGGAGAAGTGCAGGATGATCTTTTCAGGGGCCAATGTGACGGACACTTGGCTGATTAGAGAGCAGCAGAGGCTCAGTCCTTAATCAGCAGGACCAAATACCAACCTGTCCTGGCATCTTAGGCTCTGCTTGCTGGTATTTCCGCTTCCTTTAAATGACCTTTACCTAGTATACCCTGGTACATGGAAACACATAAGCACAATTGCCTTCTAAGACAAAATCATTTACTTTTATTAAATGCATCCTACTGTTACTGCAAATCTAAAAATTTGATATTTTGAAATGTATGTTTTTTTTATTATGTAAAATTGTTCTGTTTTAATTACCAAAAAAAAATTGTTCCAATGAAAAGACCACTGTCCTTTTTTTTCTTTTCTCTTTTTTCTTTTTTTTTTTTTAAACTGCATGACAGAGTGGCTGTGTGTCTAATAACATTCATGAATAATTAAATTCTACACAGTTGGCTGAAATCCAACTTCCTAATTTACTAATTGTAATTAGGGCCGATCAGGGAGTGTTTCTGTGGCATGTCCCAGGAGGCTGGATAGTCGCTTCCACTTCTCTGCTACTACATCTCATCACCTACATTAACCAACTGGATTAAATTGGGTTTATTGCTGTTTCCAGTAGCAGTGTCAGCACCAAAAATAAAAATAGAAATAGAAAAAAAATAATAAGTTTGAATACATCACCAATCTTGTAAATCTACATCATCCAGGAAGGGGGAAAAAATGTTTGTGAAAGTGCATGAAAGAAAATATTTTGAATCCTAGTTTTCTTTGTGTTTATGGTGCAGGAAGTAGGAAGCAACCTTAAAGCACGTGTCTGAGAGGTTACAGAGCCGAGAACATAGAGTAAAAAGGCTTGAACTATGCAGTTAAAATTCCTGCTCTCTCTCTCTCTCTTTCTCTCTCTCTCTTTCTCTCTCTCAATCTATCACTTGACAGGGAAAGATGACTTCTGTTCACATTACCAACAGAAATCAAATTGATTATTACATAGAAGAGTGGGTCTTCTATTTCTAAACATTTTAGCCGGGTGTCTTTTTCTTCTTCTTCTTCTTTTTTTTTTTTTTTAAACATCACTTAAATTGCATTCCTTCGCTAGAATGTCAGCCGTCTCTTTCACTTGAAAGCCATGGCAAAGCACCACAAAGCAGGTTCACAATGCATGTCTACTTCCTTTTTGACACATTGCAGAGCAGCAACCTTGCTCTGTAAAACAAGCTGTTGCTCTAAACTTCAATATTAAGCAGCAGGCAGCAGTAAGGAAAAAATAAAAATAAAAATCTTTCAGCATCCGAGCACTTGTATGTGCCCTCTCTCATTCCAGAGCAGATTGCTGGGTCTTTCTTATAATCAGCTAACACACAGGAACAGGAACATGCTTTGAAAACGAGAAGAGCCAAGGGAGGGGGGGGGGGGGGGGGAGACATAAATAGACTGCAGTCTGTCGACTCAGCCTATTAATGCTGAGGTGTTGAGGACGGTGTCTCACTCATCCCTCACTCCAGGCCAGAAGTTCCAAATGTCAGACACAACAATTCTTCAGCAGCTTCGCCTCCTGATCCACACAGACAGAGACCAGACCTTCTATCGAGCGGGGGTGGCTGAGAACAAATACCAAGCATTGAGCTAATGTTTCTGTTCATTACAGCTGTCCTGATGAATGGCTCTATGGCACTTGGTCCCAAAGTTTCACCAGTTCACCTGGGAAACTGCAGTGGCTTTCAGCTTTCAGTCCAAGCAAGAGAGAGAGAGAGAGAGAGAGAGAGAGAGAGAGAGAGAGAATTTAAACTGTAAAGGGTTTGTTGCTATGGTGACTGAGCAGCAGTAATAAAAAGATGAAGGTCTAAAATGAAATTCAATAAGAGGGAGTTTAAAAGCACAACATATTTAGTTGCGTTTGACTGCACGGTTCAGTATTACACACATCTCTTCCAGTGAACTAATGCATACAGAGCATCAAGCGACTGAAACAATGCATACACAGTACACTTGCATGCATCAAGAAATTTAGCATGTGCAGATTGAGCACACATGTGCACGCACACACACACACACACACACACACACAAAATACAGTTAAAATGTAGAAGTATTTCATTTGCCTCTCATTTTCATTTCTGAGGGCAGAATTTGAGGAGAGCAGCTTGTGAGGCAAGCAATCATTTAAATTTTGCTTGCTTTGAGTCCTGGCAGAATTCCAGACTCGGGATAATGGATCCACACTAAAGGCAGCAGCTAATGAGAAATGTACATGACAAAAACCTTATGGTTCCTCATGTTTAAGCGGCGCCCCCTCATGCCCCACCAAATGGGCGCATCTGTAACTGTAGTGACCTTGATCATGAGTATCATGTTAGTACACAAGAAGCAGCAGTGTGGAAGGAGTTGCAATGTGAGAGTCCTCCTGGACTCACACAATGTCTTTTCACACTGGAAATAAACTTTATTTATTTTATTTTTTTGGTATAGTGAATGCAATTCTTTCTAATTCAATTCTAGCTAGCTGACCCTCAGACATAAGTTCTCGGTAAGCTCCTACCAGTAACTCGAGAGACGCTTTGATTTACTCTGTCCTCTTCAGTCAGGACGAGCGTAATTGTGTGTATTCTAACAAGTGCAAGATGTGACCTACGCAGAAACGCTTGGCTGGCAGGGAGAGCTGTCCTGAGGTCAGAGCTCCGCGCATTATCAGAGAGGGGCTGCAACAGCACACCCCCACAGCACCACTGCCACTTAATGCACCAGTGATGATCGGTTACTCTGGCCTCAGGTTCACACCGCCAGCCTGAGATTGATGCCATGTTGATTTTTAATGATGTGCCACAGGACGTGGGCAGAGGCGGAGTGTGGCTGCAGATCCTGTACCGCTTCTGTGCTAAATGTCATCCTAATTATCTCACCGGCCAACCAATGAGGAAGTAAACATTTACACTAACCCATGGCCCCCAGAGCAGACACCCAGCCCCAGACGGCTCCTCTAGTCCCACAGCCAGCGCTTCTGATCTTCCTAGCACCCAATCAAACCAGCCCGGAGTGAGAGCATGTACCTCATGTGTACATTTCCTGTGTTTTCCCCAACAGGAGTCTATGAAGCATGTGTAAAAGCAACGGAACTCTTTACTATTCAACATACATACTGATTAGCTCATCAGAGTACAATGACCAAAAATAAAAAAAAAATAAAATAAAAAGTTGTTCAGTAAATTTGACAGAATCAAATCTTTGATTTTTACAAAATCAGAAATCTGTCGGAAATTTCCCTACAGTCATTATGGACATGAATGTCTAAGCAATATTGGGCGTTCAATCATTTCTTTGAACTGTTGTTTTCTGGGAAAGAACAACCTACATCTTTAATAGAATTGAATTGAATTGAAAAGGATTCATTTGTTTGTGTATATTAAATCATTATTTTGAGAAAAAAAAAATCAGAAAGTTTTTTTTATTATTATTTTTTATAAATTACTCTTTGGTGCCATGAAAACGTTACTTAAAATATGCTTGTTTGCAGATTGCACACTTTACTTAAACTCTCACTTTTGTTCAGTGTGCCTACAACAATGTCAAGATTAATTCCCTAGAGAGTTCTTTGAATACTCTGTACTGGTTGCAGATTTAATGGATGAAATCTGGTGGAAATGTCCTACTGTAATGCAAAATAAATAAAACTGATAGGCATGATTTTCTCAAACTCAAAACCACAGACACTTCCAAAATACCAGCATCGTTTTGATAAATGCTTTTTATTAATATTAATACAGATAAACAAGGGATGATTTAAAATACATATAATTAGTAGTCAAATTTCAATGGTCACATTCTACTTTGCCCACTTCTGCAATACCGACATAATCTGAAATACTGTGTCACTCAACAGGATAAATAAATGAAATACAGTAACTGTCACAGGCTTTCCTTGTGACAGCTCACTGACACATCCTGTTCCCGTGCGGTAACATTTTGTAGTGCTGACACGGAACAGTTGCATGAAGCTACACAACCCGGAGCAGTGAGGATTTATTGAGATAGAAGTGGTCAGAGCTGACCTTTAGGGTCTAGAATGAATCACAGCTACTCTTCATATCTAATGATCTGGAACCAGTCAACGGTGACCTTTCTACATGGCGTTCACAGTATAACACAAGCAGGCCAGTTCTCAGAATAACCACTTACTAATCAAAGATTCAAAAGGACCTGTGCTTGTTTGAACATGTGTACGTGTTGGTGTAAAACTGGGGGGGGGGGGGAGAGCTAAACAAAA
>JAOVYU010000056.1:22434970-22450945 GCA_025674565.1 Synodontis membranacea | reverse complement strand
AAAAGTATATACACGTCACATAAAAGTTGTTTCTTCTTTTTTTAATTACAATTTTCTATTATTTTAGAAAGATAACGAAGACATTAACAGTATAAAACAAACTGCAGAGAATGATGCAGTGGCCACGAAAAAAAGTGTTTCTTGTCAAATCAAAACTATTTTATGCGGTAAATTCTTAACAGCATTCCTGACTGAACTTTTCTTAAAGTTCCTAAATAGACACTTGTCACAGCATCTCTTGAGCTTACAGGAACAGCTTACAGGTGAGTTGGCAAACTTGCATAGCAACTAATGGGCTACATTCAGTAATTATATAGCTACATGTAGAAGTACCTGATGAAAGCTTCTGATGTTTAATTTAACGTTACACCAGAATGTAGACATTAAGGGTTGCTCATGATACCAAACAAAAAAAATACTTTAATATCTTCTGTGACAATATATAAGAACATTACACACCTTTTCACATATCAAGATATACTCTATAGTGTAAAACCGGATGTATAAAAGCACCCGAATTTGAACATGTATATAACAATGCATACAATTTACAACCATTTTAATAGGAACACCTGTACACAACACATTCATGCAATTATCCAGTCAATCATGTGGCAGCGGCGCAATGGATAAAATCATGCAATTACAGGTGAAGAGCTTCAGTTAATGTTCACATCAAACAGAAACATGGGGGGGAGAATGTGATTCATAGACTGCTGATATCCTGTTTACAGACAGAGTATTTCATTTTTGGCTATATCACAATTCTGGTGGGTTTACGTACTCTAAGTTAACTGTAAAAAGCTTGGAAAATGACAAGCCTTTACACAATTAGCCATTTAGCTTCTCACAGGCTAACTGGCTAACGACTGAAGGAGTACCTGT
This sequence comes from Synodontis membranacea, assembly GCA_025674565.1. NCBI lineage: Eukaryota > Metazoa > Chordata > Actinopteri > Siluriformes > Mochokidae > Synodontis > Synodontis membranacea. The sequence continues at coordinate 22,450,060 of JAOVYU010000056.1, read as the reverse complement.
GGATTTAATGCCTAGAAAAATCAGTATCGCTTTGCTTAACATCAAGGGGAAAACAAAAGAAATCAGCCAAGACCTCAGAAAAAAAATACGTCTGGTTCATCCCTGGGAGCAATTTCCAACGGCCTGAGGGTACAACTTTCATTTGTACGAAAAAAAGCTGTCACATTGCTCAGGACGTTTATACACAGCTATCATACTGCTCAGGAAGGGGACACATTCTGTCTCCTAGAGATGAACAAGTACCTATGTTTACAGTAAAACAAGTCCTGTATCGACATAACCTGAAGGGCTGCTCAGGATGTCACAGCTCCAAAACTGCCATAAAAAAAAAAAAAAAGCCAGACTATAGTTCGCAAGTGTGCATGGGGACAAAGATCTTACATTTTTTTGAGAATTGTCATCTGGTCAAAAATTGTAACTGTTTGGCCATAATAGCTAAATGGTGAGGTTGGCAAGCTGAAGAACACCATCCCAACTATGAATTATGGTAGTGGTTTGCTGCAGGATGGACTGGTGCACTTAGATGGCATCATGAAGGAAAATTATGTTGATATACTGAAGCAACATCCCCTGACATCAGACAGGAAGTTAAAGCTCAGTCATAAACGGGTCCTCCAAATGGACAATGACTCCAAGCATAGATGTGCTCCATAGCATAGATGTGGAAAAATGGTTTAAGGACAACACAAAGCCCTGACCTCAATCCAATAAATAAAATTAAAAAAAAAAAATCAGGGGCAGAAGTGAAAAACCTGACTCAGTTACACCAGTTCTCTCTGAAGGAATGGGCTAAAATTCCAGCAACGTATTTAAGAGAAGCTTGTAGAAATCTAAACAAAATGATTCACTCAAGTTGAACCATGCCAGGAATGCTAGGAATTGTGAAAATGCGAGTATAAAGGTATTTGGCGAGGTATGCACATTTCTGACTTCAACTGTATGTATGCCAAGCCTCTGCAAGAAATGTTCTAGAAACCCATAAAAGTTATGATCATGGTGAGATTTTTAACATAAGTTTTAATCAAAATGCCAGTTGATTTTCATAGAGTTCGTGCTGACCTTTTCCTTTCATTATCCTATACGCATTACCCAAAGCAGACTTTACTGCTGCCTTTCTATCTTAATTTCTCTCCATTCTACTCACACAAACTTCAAGCACAACTCTCATTCACAATGCAAACACTACCTCTCTCTTTCTCCCTTGTCCTTCAGCAAGCACTCTCATTTGTGCATTTAAAGGAAAGAGCCTTTGTTTTTGAGAAATCCAGCAGATATTAACACATACCTCCAATGGGTTTCTTGTATAAAGAAGTGTGATTTACTGGGTCTATGTGCAAAATGGTATGTTGGGGTCAGTTTCCGGCAGAGAGGAAAGGTTAGTGTTTGATTCTTAAAACCATTAGCTAGGATTGATTTGTCAGAAGAGGGTCCCCAGAAGAAAAAAATACATGTCCCTGAGACTATTTCATTTCTAGTTCCATCATTCATTTCATTTCTAGTGAGATGTGCCATTTCCTCCAAAGAGATTCAGAATTTGTATGTTTTCAGATGTGCATTCTGCTTTAGGGACATGGACAGTGGAATGGTATTTGCACCTAAGGATATGCCATATACATTCTAAAGGCTCTAGATGGAGGACAGGAAAGGTTAATCTGTTGTAGATAAAATTCATACATAGGTTGTTTTTTTTTTTTTTGTTATTCTTTCCCCCAGAAGATATTGGATTTATGCACTTGTGTCTCCAGCAAGTGTCATCCATAGCAATTTGTCTTGATTTATTCAAGACTTAAACAGGGTATAAACAAGGTTGGAGTGTTGGATTCAACTAGTCTGCTCCGAGCCATCTGCCGGTGAAGGAGCTGTAATATCTGAGCTCCTGAGAGATGGTTAATCGTGCTGCTGGCATCTTGGGGAGATTCAGTGGTTGATGTAGCAGATCTTGAACTCCAGGCAACAAAACCAGATGTCACTACAGTGTTATAGGAAAGAGTGTCTTCTGTTCCTTGACAAACCCATAGTAATGTTAGTCTTTCTGAATAAATCTCTAGATCACTTTGGAAAACCACTGCTTGTAAACACAGTTTGTGTGCTTCATCTGCAAATGCAAAGCAAAAGCCATATTCTGTATGCTTGGGCCCAAGACAACGCATGCCGCAGTCCAGACGACAACTTTCTCAGGGACGTCCCTGCTTATTCCAGCAAGACAATGCTAAGCCACTTTCTGCATGTGATACAACAGTGTGGCTACATAGTAAAAGAGCGTGAGTAATAGATTGTCCTCCTTGCCATCCTGATTTGTGTAAGGTACATTATGAACCGCAAAAAATGACAACTGACTCCCAAGAGTGTTGAGGAACTGAAGTAATATATCAATGAAGAATGGAAAATAATTTAACTTTCAAAACTTCAACAATTAGTGTCCCCAGTTCAAAAATGCTTACTGACTCTTGTTAAAAAAACAAGGTGATGTAACACAGTGGTAAACATATTGCGTCCCATCTTTTTTTTGGAATGAGTTGCAGGCACCAAATTTGGAATGAATGTACAAAAAATAATATAGTTTATCAATGAGCAATAAATATCCTGTCTTAATATATAAATATAAAAGTACCTCCACAAGTATTGGAGGAGCCTTAAAAGAATTATATTTTTGCACTAGCACATTCTCACATTGAAAAACATTAGAAAAAATCTAACCTTTAACTCAAGTAAATGAATTATTATTTTTTTTAACATCCATCATTAAGAAACAATTATTTTGAACAAAATCACTGGTTTGGCAACAAACACTCCAAGTGTGTCTTTTGTAAGGATGAATTTTCAGAAAAGCACCTCATGACCACTGTAAAGTATGGTGGAGTACCTGTGACGGCGTGAGCCTGTTTCTCTTCCAATAGCCATGGGAACCTTGTTAGAGTGCACGGCATCGTGAACTCTTTGAAATACCAGGACAATTTAAATACAAATCTTGTGGCCTCTGTTAGAAAACTGAAAATGGGTCATCATTGGGTCTTTCAGCAGGATAACGATCCAAAGCATATGGCCAAATCAACACAGAAATGGTTTGCCAGACATCAAATCTCAGTCCCCAGACCTAAATCCCATAGAAAACCCTGTGGGGTGAGCTGAAGATGAGAGTGCATAAGAGAGGACTCAGGACTCTGGAAGATCTAGGATTAGATTGTGTGAAGAGGAATGGTCAAAGATCCCTCTCTCGGTATTCTTCAGCTTTCAGAGAAGTTATGGGTGAAGATTAATTGCTGTCCTATTGGCTAAAGGGGTTTTACAAAGTATTGACAGCAGGGGTTGTCAATAATACTTACAATATTTACTCCCATTGCTGGGCACCCTCTAAATTAGTTCATTTGGAAAAAGACTTGGCAACAACATTAAAAAACAAAACAAAACAAAACAAAACATATAAGGATTAAATATCACTGGCAAACATTGTCAGTAACTGAGTTTATGGCCATGAGTTTATTGCTCTTTTGTTTTTTGCAGCAAATAAGATGCTCTTTTTTTTTTTTTTCAATTAAATTATGGCCCACAGGCAATTTTAATCTAGAACAAAAACTCTAAATTCATTTGGTTTCTGTTCTGGTCCACGGTCTATATGTTTGACACCCCTAGTCAAGAAATATCAGTAAAAACACACTAAAGGTGTTCTATATCATACACAGCCACTGCAGTATGGCAAGGACTGTGGCTAGCATGCGCCAGGTGTTGGTGCACTCTGAGTCTAGCATCCTGAGGGCATGGCTTTTTATGAGCAGAATGGTGTTAGTCTTTAAGAAGGACAACACGAATACAGCCGCACCGAAAGCAAAGCTGGCCTTCCTCCCAGAGGGGTCATGGGGAAATTGCATTAGGCCTGTTCCAGCAAGAGAGACGGGGTCGTGGCCTGCAGCCAGGCACCAGCCACCAAACAGATGCTGCTTGTAAGAACTGTGCTCTCACAGTGGGCATGTGCTCCCTCTGAGGCCTGCCTGTGACAGCTTATTACAGGCCAGATGGGAATGAGAGTATGAGACTGTAGGCCAGGAACCGTGTCCCTGTCCTCCATGCAGTCCACTACACACAACATTACATGCATGGCTGGACTGCCCCAACACCTGTGTGTATGTGCATGGCAAACTTGTTTTTTTGGCAGCACGGCTGGGGAAAATTCAGCAGAACATGCCACTAATGGTCTGGGAGCGATGAAGACCTGCACTAAGTTAAACACGAATTCAGGAACATGGTCAAGAGCCAGAGTGCCTTTTGGGCACATGATCAGACATGGAGAGCTTACAGTCCCACTCAAGAGCATTCAGCAAAGAAAATCGAATGGTGAGCAGCAATAAGAGCTGAGTGAATTGCATACTCACTCCGGCAGCACCGTTCAGGAGGAATGGCTGCGAGGAGGAGGGGAGGTCTAGTATGAAATTAAAGGAGGGGCAAGGCATCTCCGTGGAGGATTCTTTATTTATTTTCTCTCTCCCCCGTTCTGTCACCGCAGGGCAGGTGGAGCCCGGCGTGGGATTCATTTCAGCACAACGGGGGGGTGAGCAGAGCGAGGGAACAAGGAGAGTAAAGAGTGAGAGAGAGAAAGAGGGAGAGCAAAGAGAGGGTCTTTAGCACCCTCAGGCAGAAAGACAGGAGGGGCTACGGTTTGAACAGAGATGGGTGGAAAAGGGATAGTGGCTTTGCACCTGAAATTTTAATTTTGCCATGCAAGGTCACAGCAGGTGGGCGCTCTCGTTAAGAGCCAGTAGCCGGCAAGTCTCGTAGGAGGGACGATGCAAGCGCTGTGCCACTAGGTCCTGTTTGGTGGGCTGAAAATAGTTGTGGGAGCCTGTGCCGCTTTTAATTTGTGAATCCAAGGAGCTGTATTGAAGGCTGGGAAAAAAATGAGATCCCAGTGGATGCTGAGTCAAACCTGAGTAAGAGCAATGAAATAAAGACTCCTCACACCTCAGAGATCTTAATCTGTCACAAATGCTGAGGCGCTTTACATGCCCCCTCAACCCGATATTTTAATAACTGTGTCTATGTGCTTATGTCAAATGAGTGGGCCAGGAACTGCAGGAAGTAAAAACACATGGCCACACATGTGAGTAGTATAGAAGAAAAACCGTGATAAAAAATTGTGAAAAGGCTTCATTCAAACAGGCAGGCTTGTCAAGGTGATGTTCAGAAGCTTCTCTACAAACTCATCAGGAAATGCATTGCTACTTGAATGGAGTGCTGAAACACCGATAAATAAACAAGATTATAATATCATTACATGTATTTATGCTTATCATAAGTAAACAAAAATCATCTCTAATGGTGGCTAGATTTTAAACAGCTCTGAGAAAAGAATGAACATTATACTGTGAAAGCAAACCACAGTCACTGGGGGGAAATTGCATATTAATATCCCATTAAAATCAAATTCTGCCTCTCTTTTGATGTAGTCAGAAATAATGTTTTTCCCCAGCTAGTAGAGGAAGTGCCAAACGGTGTGATTAAATGATATTGCCTCTCTTTAGTTCACATGGAGGTTACCTGCCTGCGGCCCGGCAGCTTTGATTAGCTTTTTGTCTTAGAGCAGAAAATCTACAGCAAACGGATATAACTCTTTAAATTTACGAGCGCTGCAGTGGAAAATAGTTTCATCTCTGTTAGGATAGAAAACCTGCTTTTATTTCCTGTAGTATAACACATAATCAAAGGAGCAAGGAAAACAACAACAACACGTGTTTCAATCATCAACCCATGGTGAATAAAGATTTAAAGGATGGCAATATACAATGATGTATGTTTATCTTTCAGAATCAGTACTTACCCCAAAGGTTTATTTTTATTCATTATTGTTGCATCCTACTGCTTATTAAAGCAGATCTATTAAACAACAGTTATGCTGTGTATCTACGCTGTGTATTCAGATTTTGTTTTTATTCTACAAAACTAATGGCCATACATAAAACAACATAAAAGCACGATGGATTCCCAAAGTTGCCCATTTTAGGCACTTTCAGCGGTGGACAGGGGTCAGCATGGGCACTCTGACAGGTCTGTGGCAACTTTAATTACACCACTCAATCTTTTTGAGAAAGTCTCTCTCTCGGCGTGGCATCACGCTGAGAGCCAACGAATTGTGAGGGCATCTCCTGTATACAGCCCTCTTCAGGTCACCCCATATATTTTTAGTTGGATTCAGGTCTGTGCTCTTTATAGGCCATTCAAAAACATTGATCTTCTTTTGGTTTAGCCATTCCTTTGTCGATTTGGATGTATGCTTTCGTCATTGCTGTTCTGAAAGGTGAAATTCCTTTACGGCTTCAGGTCACTATCAGATATCTGTATATTTTGCACTGAAATTGACTGGTATTTGTAACTATTCATAATTCCTTCCACATTGATTAAAACCCCAGGTTTTGCAGAAGAAAAGCAGCCTTAAAGCACGATGCTGCCACCGCCATGCTTCACCTTGGGAATGCTATTGTTTTGGTGATGTGCTATTTTGCGTCAAACGTCTTTTGGAATTAAAGACTGATTATACCTTTTGGAATTTTCCTAATCAGACCATAACACTTTTTGTCACATGGTTTAGCGTGATCTACTTGGGCTTGGATGTTTTTTGGGAGAAAGGGTGTCCATCTAGCCATATAGTCCAGGCATGTGAAGAATGAGAGATTGTTGTCACATGCAGAGAGTAATCAGTACTTGTCAGATATTCTTGCAGCTCTTTTAGGTCTCTTAGCATCCTCCCTGGTAAGTTTTTGTCTTGTCCTTTTATAAATGTTTGCGTGATGTCCTGTTCTTGGTAATGTCACTGTGGTGCTGAACTTCATCCACTTGTTGATGATGGCCTTTGTGGTGTTCCATTGGTACATCGGATTCTTTTACACCACTCTCCTGATCCACAAGTGAGATACCATACATTCTTTGTAAGCTGTTTGTGGACCATGGCTTCAGCAGTCAGATCAAACCAAGATCTCAAGAAAATCCTACAGAAACAGCTGGTCTTCATTTTGGATTTATCTTAATTATTTCATTGATAATGGCTATATGATGATTACTTTTGAGCATGGGAATGAATGTAATTGATTCATTTGGAACACAGCCAACCAATTTTAACCTGATTTTCCCTCAAATATTTCTGATTCTTTTTTTTTTTACTTAATTTTTATTCATTGAAATTTCACAACGAGGGTGGAAAAGTTGACATGATGTATCGCAGTTTCCTTTTTTTTTTACTTCACAAAAACCTGTGATTTTAACAGGGGTGTTTAGCCTTTTTTATCCACTGTATACGTATGTCACCTACTGCAGCAAAACCTCAAAGATTACATTCCACTGGTATGGTATTGTGGATAAAGGATTAAGGCAGAGTTTGACTGGGCATGCTTTGTTATGGACTGTAGTTATTTAAGAGGATGTGAACAGTGGATCTGTGGTATTTGTCTGACACAGACTCTAGAAAGGAAAAATGCAAACATTGAGATAAGTCTGGCTGTGTGATGGAAGCTTCTCATGATGGAAAGGCCAGCTCTGGTGCTTCAAACAACACTTTTGTCCCTTTTTTATTTATCCATTTTCTGCTAATGATTTTGTTTTTGTTTCAGCTATCTGACATCTGTATTGCTTCCAGAGCAGGGATTTATGTCATTTCCTTGACCACTTCAGTCTTGGTGACAAGCTGTGTCAAAAGCAACTAGAGGCAGAAAACACAATTTCCTATGCTTAAACAGACCAATAACCAAACACTCAGATTTACTGTTTTATAACTGTGCAGAAGCAAACCAAACATGGCATGTGATCTTCCATCTTCATAAAATCCTGAGAGGAAACACACTGTACTTTTACCAATTTTATCAGAACTACACCAAGCACAAAAAAACGATATTACATATACGTACAAGTGCATCTCAACAAATTAACTCCAATTTTTTTTTGTAATTTATTTCAAATAGAAAAGATCTTTTGGAAAGTGGCTAGAACTGTCACATTCCTAATATCAAGCGACTTCTGAACCTGAGACAACATCAGAAGAGTCTTTCCTGGACTAAGGAGAAAACTAACTGGACAGCTGCTCAGTGGTCCAAAGTCCTCTTTTTTTCAGACGAAAATAAATTTTGCATTTAATTTGGAAATCAAGGTCCTAGAGTCTGGAGAAAGAGCGGAGAGGAACAGAATCCAAGGTCCTTGAAGTCCAGTGTGAAGTTTCTGCAGTCTGTGCTGATTTGTTGCCATATCATCTGCTGGTGTTGGTCCACTGTGTTTTCTCAAGTTCAAAGTCAATGAAGCCATCTACCAGGAGAGTTTAGAGCACTTCATGCTTCCATCTGCTGACAATCTTTATTTAGATGCTGATTTCCTTTTCCAGCAGGACTTAGCACCTGCCCACAGTGCCAAAACTACTACCAGATGGTTTGCTGACCATGAAACTACTGTGCTTGATTGGCAGCCAACTCGTCAAACCTGAACCCCCATAGAGAATCTACGGGGGACTGTCAAGAGGATGAGAAACTCCCGACTCAAAAATACAGATGAGCTGAAGGCCATTATCAAAGCAACCTGGGTTTCAATAACACCTCAACAATGCCACAAGCTGATCACCTCCATGCCAAGTTCTTGACTTCTTGACATTCTCTATCTATATTGCACTGCCGCCACCTGATTGGCTGATTAGATTAGAACTACAAGAATGTGAAAGTTGTACCGTTGTTACTAATAAAGGGGATGGTGAGTGTCCAGTGATGTTTTGTGCAATATACATCACGTCATTGCAATAAGAAAAAAAAAAAAAGGTGTTCTTAATCTTCTAAGAATAAACGCTACATTAATCCTAGTGCATGGCATTTTGAGTTTGAAAGAAAACCATTTGCAAACAGCTAAAGAAATCTTTTATGGATTATTAAATTCTGCTAATGCTTTGATTGAATGCAATGTTATAGAAAAGGTGCATCATTAAGACCCTCATACAAAACACTCTTCTGGAATCGAGACCCATTAGTAGGTGTTTGTGGTTGATCTCCCTATCATACCTGTCATCATAATTTCACAACATAAAGTTTCACTTCGTGAAGTGGAGTGCCCAGATAGACACATTTACCTCAGGCATCACTACACCTCCTCCGTGACTGCTTTACTAATCGTGACGTTATTTTACAAAATCCTTGAAAGTGGACATACTCCCATTTCCATCAATAAGAAATAGCCTACTTTCTTTCTATATTTAATGAAACATGGTACTGTGATTCTCTACACAAAAATAAAAAAGCAGTTGGCTAGAACATGCATGATCTTAACTACTTCCCCATGTAAAGACGTAGCTGCATCCGCATCTTTCAGTTACGCTGCACGTGCTGTACACATGCATTTTCAGCAGCTGGATTCATTAAGCTTAAATATTCAACCATAGTGTATATACAAGTAGCTTAGTACTCTCTCAGCACACGCTCTAACTGACAAGTCAAGCTCTTGGTGAGCGAGTGTAAGCTCCTTCAGCTTGCGTCTCAGTATGTATGAGGTGAAAAGTGAGGTGTGTTGGTCGTACCTGCCCGCAGGCGAGTCCCATACCCCTCTCTCCCATTCCATGAGGGCAGGATAAATTCAGCTCCAGGGCATCAGCTCCAGAAGCCTGTTCAAGGGTCATATTTATGCAGACGTTACTTCAATATAGTAACTTTGAATTCAGTGCATATGCAAGTCTCACCAGTGTAACATTAACCATGCAAACCGGTTAAAAATCAAAACTGTAGTGATTCAGTTCGTTAATTGTGTCCAAAAAAGCCTCTTCTCGAGAGGACGTGTATGCCAATGAGGGATACAAAACAACAGTGACTGAAGCATTAGGACTAAAATAGATCAGACAAGTGATAACTGTTCCGCATGGATGCACAGGAGATGCTGCTCTGTATGTAGACTAGTGGAGTGGGGCATAGAAAGTGGCTGAGCAGGAAAGGCGTTTGACAGGCAATTACATATCCGTGGGGGCTTTAAACCACATCACATGTGGGATTTAAACAATTACAAAAGCTCCACAAACCTGCCAGAGTGACTCCGGCTGTAGATTTATGATTTTCCGCAGACTGACAGCCATTAGAGGGGAAAAAAGAAGAATAAGTATTTTAGCCTTACAAAGTGCAGAGGAGCAAGTGGCAGGATGAAGCCATTTATCATAGTCAGTTGGAGAGAGAGGAGGAAGCATGGCAGCCCTGGATTAGGCTTCAGATTTCATGGTCAATTAGGGCCAAATGCAGGTACAAAATGGACACAATGCACCGTGATCCCAAAGCCAATTATCAATAATGTTTAATTTCACCCAGCTTCCTTTAAGCCCTTTATAGACAGGACAAGAGACAGGAGGTGGCTGCCTCCCATTCCCCCCCTTTCCTACACAACAAAAGGCCACACACACCATGAATTAAGCCCATTATCATCGCAGATCACAATAAGAAGCTTTAAGAGGGAAGAGCACGTGAAAACTACTTGTCATTGCAGGCTTAAAAGAGGATGACACAGGAAACGTGCTCAAAATGTAGCAAAACAATAAAGAGGAAAAAACGGTGAGCTGGGACGGCGAGTTCGGGTTCTGTCCTTCCAGCGCTTCAGCCTTAGAAACACTCCATGGGGAGAACAAACCAGGAGATATAGAAACATAGAAACAGACAACGATAAAGACAGGGAAAAGTGCAAAGGAGATGAAGCGGCGTACAGAGAGCATGAAAAGATCAAGAGGCTTAGTGCCGTAGCTCCACATCTCTTATCCTAATCCCATACAGATACAAATACAGATACACACAAACACACAGACAGACATTGAAACACTCCACTGTATCCCACATTTTAGTACAGGCATGCTCTATGATCATTATCTGTACTCCTCTTCCTCAGCATGAGCTGTAAATCTCCGACTTATCCATCTGATTATAAATACACGAAAAAACAGAGCTTATTTTTTTTTTTTTCTGGAATAACCCCACATTAATAGACTGGGAAAATGAAAGAAAGGTCAGAAGATCAGATGCTTGTTACAACATTAACACAGGAGATGTAAATACCAATTAATGATCATGACGGGGTACTGGGCGCAAGCACCATATAATCTGTAATTAATATATATTATAACGATAATATTTTATAATTAATCTGTATCTGTAATTAACATGCAAGTAAACTGTTGTTCCTAAACTGGTGTTCTGTACTCACTCGTTAAACTACGCTATATTTCAAATTGTTCAGTGTTATAAAAAAATTAGCAGAAAGGAGATCTCATGGATTCTAGATTCTAATATTCACTTTTAAAACCTGATGGCAAAAGCGCCGTCAGTGGCTTATTCTCTCTTTCTTAGTTGTTTTAAGCAGGAGAGCATTCCTACGTAAGTATACGCTCAACAAAAGAGCCACAGGCATGCAGTGGTTCTTTATCTGCGCTGACACTGCTTTTGACATTGGTTATCAGCTCCCAACTTGTTAAGACAAGATCACCTTTTCCTGGCGTACACTTTAGATCATGATGGTTGGCTTGAGCTCAGAGGGTATCAGGAGCACAACACCAAAAGCCAAGTGGAGATACACACACATACTCCAACGTGGTGAAGAACAGATATTAGATATGTCGAATAAGTGTGCGCGGGGGGTGATATAGGGTTAGGATGTTTAAAGATGGGTGAAGTACGAGTTCATTCTCCCAATGTTGAAAACTCAAAATGTATGATTTATAGCCATAAACTAAATATTTCTGAATAAGAATTAAAAGGTACCGGTGTTTGCTATTCAGTCGTGTTGGCTGAGACGTATTTTGGTTGAAGACGCCTACACTAGTTGATTATCACCTTTAATTTTTTTGACACTTGCTGCATATGATATGCTAATTTTTTTGGCACATGCTGCATATGGCATATTTCTATTTCTGTTCACAACTTTAAAATAAAAATAAAGTACGAACAGGTTATGGAGAGACTTTGACATCTAGGAATTACAGCTTCTAGCTCATGGTTATGATGCAATATTTCTCTATCAGGCAGAAATTTGTGTGGAGGGAGCAGTAATGGGGGGCAGTTGAAAGTAGAAAATGATTTACTTTACTCTGACATGTTGGTGAAGGGAAAGAAAGGGGGGAAAAGGAGAACAAAAAAAACTTTTAAGTAGTATCCTTGGGCAAGCCACAATGTTAAGTGTTCCCTTCCAGAATTTTCAAAGTGAAAATTAATGGTTGAATCTCCTTGAAAATGAAGTTACCATGGAAACCAGGCTTTTATTTCATATTTGCCGGCAGAGGTAACTAAACAGTCTGCTATGGATGTGATGAAAACAATGAATTCAGCTCAGAAGACACACCACAAGCAACAAAAAAAGAAGGCACCAAAGGTATATTCCTTTTTTTTTTTTTTTTCCCCTTCTCTCGCCTCCCCTACTATATCCAGTGGCACTGCCAATCTCTTTTGCAAATGTTTAGCTCTGTTTCAGAGTGCTAGAAAGAAGGCAAAGGCTTCAAGTCAATCTGTGTCTCTAGGACACATAGGGAGCTAGGTTAGGATTAGGACTAGGGCTAGATTAGGGACTAGGGAGCTAAATGATTAATGTAAGGAAGTAGATAGTGTGTCCTACTGGCTACCCTAAAGCAATGTACTCCTACAAGCTCAGATGGGTGTCTTGCCTGGTTTATGTGTGATATGCAAAAAGTACCTGACAGTAATACAGAGATGGGTAGAGGAGGAGGGAGACAGCACTAACCAGATGTCCATCTTTTCATAGTGGAAGAAGGAAAGGGGGGGGTGAGCTTGACAGGTCTGGTTTAATGAGGTCCAACAGAGAGCGAGAGCGTCAATGAAATCAATAGCAGAATTAACACATTGACACGTGGGCCTGTTTACTTTCTGACATTTTCTGTGCACAATTAAGCACCAGAGATATGCGAGTCAACACCGATTAATTCCAGGGGCCACTGAACTGCCTCGATGTATTTCCATTCAAAATATCAGCTCTGGGTTTACTTGTGAGTTTCAGTGTGTATGTGTTCTGTTGTGCATGTGTGTGTACACAGTTGGTCTGCTGGGGTTCGCGTTGACTGACACCAGGAAAGGACAGGGGCTGTGAGCTCCTGTTCACAGATGGAAGAGCCGGAAGATGCCTGGCCTAAAGTTGCCTCCCTTCCTTGCCCAGCTCTCTTCCTCTCTCCTTCTTCACTGACTCCCTCCTTCCCTGGCATCTGTCTCAGCCTCTTGGCAGCGACAAACCAGTTGGGTCTTATAAACATTTGCCTAAATGTAGCATGCTTCAGATCCAAGATTAATTGCCACTGATTCAATATTTGGGGTGTTTATGCAATAACCGTGAATGTTGCTTTTGCAGTTTGGAAAGGTGTGGTACATCACACTTTTCTCCTCTCTTCCCAAGCAATGGTTATGCAGACAGTGTTATCAAAAGAGGCAAATTATCAGCAAGGAAGGGGGGGTATTATTTCACAACTGTGTGCGCTGGTAAATTATCATAACAAAGACTCACCTCTGCCATTTTGGCAAGCTCAGTCCAATCAGCTTTGTTGTAGCTGCACATTATGCTGGAAATGATAATCTGTGGCAGATAGAAAGAGAGAGTGTGTGTGTGAGAGAGAGAGAGAGAGAGAGAGAGAGAGAGAGAGAGAGAGAGAGAGAGAGAGAGATTAAAGCAACGCAGTCTTAAAAACTGCAGACTTTTTTTTTTGTCTATGCATGTTTATTCTTCTTGGTTTGTTTCATCACATCTTAAACTGGGCCTGGAAATATAGGCCACTCAATTGTCCTTCTCTGTCCTCAAAGTCACAAAATCAATATTTATAATTTACAAGATTTGCTATCAGAACAAATCTACATGCACGCTGGCATTATTAAAACAATAACAACATCATAGACAGGGTATTAGCTATGGAGTCCCTATGCTAAGGCTGGATTAGCCTGTGCCATTTTCATTTTTCTTTTCCCTGACACATTATACGGCAAACATTAAAAACACATAGTGGAGGACCAGCTTCTTTATTTTGCTCCTGGTTTTAAATAAAATCACAGCTTTCACATACTTTATAAACACTCTCATCAAATGACCATGCCTTGCTTTTAGCGGTGATGAGGAGAAGATGCCAAAAGGACAGAAAGTGTACCTCTAACAAAAGATTTATCCATGGATACCAAGAAACAGAAAACAGATTTCAGAGGAGGATATTAAACTCAAAGGATTTGCTCTCCCCTAGGACAAATTTCCGCTAGATATAAATCTCTGGGGCATTAGGCTCCCCCAAAAGCACTGCACAGCTAGGAACTAAGTATAGCCCACCTACACAAGTGCAGAAAATATTGCCAAGTTTTAGAGGGCAAATAAAGTTAAGCACCATGACATTTACTGCTCAGATTTACCAAACAACCTTGACATATAAGCGATATTTGATACACCCTCAAATAGTCTTTGGTAATCTTAATGTAAAACCCAGGAAAGCAGGGAGATACAGAAGTGTTGCTGGAGATGAGTGAGATTACGACCTTCCGCTGAGTTTCATTTTGGGTGCCGTGAAGGCACACAGTATTTTATTTTGATTTGAGCCTGACCTTTGACCACTTTAACTTCACATTACGGGGAAAAAGGTCCTTGAAATGGCAGCGAGGCATCCTTTTTTCCGGTTTATTAAAGACAATCGGGGGCTAAAAGTGCCGTCAGACAGGCAGAGCAAGTTAAAGGCAGCAGGAAGTGTGGAGGCTGTGAGAGGAGCGGGATTACCTTGTTATCAGCTCAATAACCCTGTGCCTAGCTCTTGCCTCTGAACGCACAGCACACTGTAACAAAGCGTCTCCATGGAGATCAGTCACCTCGAGCCTGTCACTCGGCCAGCATATGAGAACGTTTCAGAGCGTTTTGCCCCTCCTTCATGCAGCAGCCATTCCCCTCGTAATGGGTAGAAAATTTGAAGCATTGATGATGACAATCACAGCAATTTGTCCATAAGCTCTGACCTGCAAGGGCTGAAGCTGCAGTTTAGACAAGGTTTGGAGGTAGGCTGTGGAATGAAAAAGCCTTGGTTATGTGTGTGAGGGTTGTGAGTATGTGTGTGTGTGTGTGTGTGTGTGTGTGTGTGTGTGTGTGTGTGTG
>JAOVYU010000056.1:22414637-22428531 GCA_025674565.1 Synodontis membranacea | reverse complement strand
ACAGGCTTGGAACAGCACACACACACACACACACACACACACACACACACACACTAGCAGAATGTTCACTCAGGAGCTGCATGCCCAAACCACATCCAACTCTGTTCTAAAAGAAAATGACATAAGATGGAGCTGTATTACACAAATACACATCATTAAAACACTTGAGAGAAATTAAAAGCCTATACTGCATACCAATACAGTGCTATAATAACACACTATAATAACAATTTTTATCTTTTATACCATTCAATCATTTTTATTCCAAAGTTAAGGGGAAAATGTGCATATTAAAGAAATATACATGCATGCCATGATGAAACTTTTGATAACCTGCAGTCATTTGGCAGCTTAATTTCCTTCCAGTGCTCCCATTAACAATAAACCTGGGCAATTAAAACAATAACTTCTGTGAGGATTCATCATACATTTCAGAGGCAAACATGAGGACAATTCACCATTTATTCATTCATTGCAGGAGTTTTAAGTTTTGAAGTTTATCTGCCACACGCAACTTTGACTGTTGCACTTGCTTCTGTTTTCTTTTCTTTCTTTTTTTTTTGCATTTTTGCAATAATACTTCTGCACAGTACTTTATATACTTGTGTATGGCAAAAATTAGAATATTGGGAAAGGTTCAACATTTTCCGTCAGTTAATTAAGAAAGTGAAGATTTACTATATTCCAGACTCGTTACATGTAAACTATGTGACAAGCATTCTTCTATTTTAATTTGGATAATTTTGGCCTACAGCTCATATTTTATTAAAATTGTTAAAGCTCAAATTTAAATAAAAACATCTCAAATTATTAGACTAATTAATTTCAATTTGTGTAAATTACTATTCAAACAATAATAATACTGTGTATTTAGTTCAGTACACGCAACCACAATCATGTGCAATGTTGACTTGACAGTCGTCCAGAACATGATCACTGAAACCCTCCACAAGGAAGGTAAGCCACAGAAGGTCATTGCTGAAAAGGCTGGCTTTTCGCAAGAAGTGAACTGAAGCTCGTGTCAGAGAATCAAGAGCCACCACACACAGACGTCTTCAGGAAAGAGACTACAACTGTTCCATTACTAATATCAAGCCGTTCCTGAACCAGAGACAACGTCAGAAGTGTCTTTCCTGAGCTAAGGAGCAAACAAACTGGACTGCTTCTTAGTGGTTCAAAGTCCTCTTTTCAGATGAAATTAATTTTGCATTTCATTTGTAAATCAAGTTCCTACAGTCTGGAGGAGGAGTGGAGAGGAACAGAATCCAAGGTGCTTGAAGTCCAATTTCTGCAGTCTGTGATAAGTTGGGGTGTCTTGTCATCCGCTGGTGTTGGTCCACTGTGTTTTATAAAGTCCAAAGTCAACACAGCGTCTACCAGGAGATTTTACAGCACTTCATGCTTCCATCTGCTGACAAGCTTTATGGAGATGCTGACTTCCGTTTCCAGCAGGACTTGGCACCTGTCCGCAGTTATAAAACTACTACTACCAAATGGTTCGTTGACCATGAAATTATCGATAGAGAATCTATGGCGTATTGTCAAGCGACACAAAGATACAGACAAGCTAAAGGTCGTTATCAAAGCGTCCTGGGTTTCAGTAACACCTCTGCAGTGCCATAAGCTGATTGCCATAATTGATGCAATAGTTTGCAGTAAAGGAGCCCCAACCAAGTACTGACTGTACAAATGAACATACTTTTCAGACATACAACAATCCTGTATTTTCTTTTAATTGAGCTTAGGAATTGTTCTAATTTTAATATATTCTAATAATTTAAGATACTGAATTTCTGATTGCTAGCAGTTATAAGACATAATCATCACAATTAAAACAAAAAAAAGGCTTGAAATATTTCACTTTATGTGTAATGAATATGGAATATATGACATTTTGGAATTAAATAAAAAGGGCATTTTTTTGATATTCAAAATTTTTTATATGCACTAGTGTGTGTGTGTGTGTGTTATATATATATATATATATATATATATATATAGAGAGAGAGAGAGAGAGAGAGAGAGAGAGAGAGAGAGAGAGAGAGAGAGATCTGTGGCAATATCTGAGCCTTCTGTGATGGGCAGACAGGTAAAAAAAAAATATAATCTGGAAAGGCCATAATTACACAGAGTGGCCCCAAGTGCAGGCATTAATCATTATAAGCAGTTGTGACAGAAAAATCAAAGCATAGCTGGTTCAGTTCTCACCAGCACTCTGGCCAGCCACCACAAACTGGGACTTCATAAAGCAGAGCGAGGAGGGAACAGAAAGAGTACGAGTGAGTGAGGTCAAGGAAAAGATCAAGAGAAAAGTGAGAGGTGTTACTACGCTCCTGAACATCATCCATCTTTGTTTGTAAAGTGCAGATGTAAAGCCATCATTTCCTCCTGGAGTTTACTGTGGTCATTTCTCAGGGAGGGTTGAGAAGACATTCTTCAGCTCCTGCATGGATTAATACTGTCTGACTCTAGGACGCTTGCTTAATAACACTGCTCTCAACCTTGACCTGCTGCCCAGTCACTGAGTGGAAGCAAAAAGAACAAAAACACACACACACACACAAAAAACCCCCAACAAAAAGCAAATGTGACCGAAGTTATCCGTGCTGTCCTCTCTTATTCTACATGCTCAACAGAAGACATTGTGATTTCAAGGCTGATTTTGCACTGTGCAGAAATCATTCAGCATCGTGTCATACGAGCCCAACACGGCATGTTAGAGGCGGTTTCTGTTTGTATACAGGTGAGCGAGTGTCACTCACTGATGTCTCCTGAGATTGATCTTGAGATTGTGAGAAAGATCATCACCGCAGTCCTAATCCCCTCTCTTTGCTTGTCACAAATAAATCCAAGCAACCTTGGATCCGTGACAGCACCTCAGCTACACATCTGCACCCTTGGAAACTTGATAAACCACATGATGACTTTCTCTCTAACAGTGAAATGATTTTGACAGACAAAATATATCACTTTCCACTAACCTGTGAAGAGAAAGAGTGTTTTATGGTTCCCTTGAGCAGAATTGTCTCTCAAAAGTCTTTAGCCGCACTTAGGAACAAAAACAAGGACGAATACTAAAGGCAGCATGTCAATAAGCTGTTTGCTGAAGAATACAAAATGAAGGTTGGCATCCATACACAATTTTATCAATAGGGCCAGCTTATTTAATACGCTCTTAACAGCCAGGGTATTTGATTTGGCATCAATATTCCAGGTGAGGTTCTTGGCGATTATGTTAATCAGTACAATCGACAGTGAGCATTAAAGCATGGACAGTGGGCATCACAGAAGAGAAACATAAATGTGTTCTCATGTCTCAACGTGTATCATGTGTACATGTGTACGTGTGTGCATGTGTGCGGGGGTGCTCCTGAAACGTGATGGTAATTC
Organism: Synodontis membranacea; assembly: GCA_025674565.1. Taxonomy (NCBI): domain Eukaryota; kingdom Metazoa; phylum Chordata; class Actinopteri; order Siluriformes; family Mochokidae; genus Synodontis; species Synodontis membranacea. Next base: position 22,425,141 of record JAOVYU010000056.1, on the reverse strand, counting down.
TGAACAAGATCAGCCTGCCTGTGAGGGACTTAATAAATTAACGTCAAAGCAAAGGATATTAACCCTGTGTGATAAATGAAGAGGGATATTGTCTGTCAGCTTGGCCATTAGTCCTTTTCACCATTTACTCCACTAGGAAAAAGAGGAATTGGAAAGAGGTATCCTTCTTTTACAAACAATAAGGGAGGAAAACAGGCCGTGCCAGCGTCCCCTGTGCGAAACTCACACACAATATTATTTGTATGCTGCTCGGTACATTGCTTTATTGTCCACCTTTAGATATTATTGTAACTGCCCGACTGTACAGATTCCTAGAAAGTGGATTTAAGAGTCGCACTTTCAACCTCAAAATACATTTTTTTTTTTTTTTTTATTTAACCACGAAACCATTTATGTTTTGAATCCGAATCAAAACTAAACTCAACATTGTTATAACATTTTTTCAGTTTTCAGTATTTGGAAACTGGTGAGCTGAAAGAATGACTCATCTACTGACCGAAGTTTCAGTAATATCTCTGCCATAAGAATGAAATGACTGGGCTAATCTGCACTGGCGTCAGTTCAAAAAATCATAGGCATTACTGCTTACGGCAAGTGATTGAAGGAGATTACAGAACTAACAGGATTTCTGACATTATGTTACAATAGCAGTCATTAGAAGTCTAATAAATATGATCATATCTTCCTATTCAAAGATTTCAAATCCATGTTGTCAAAAATATAAAATACTTTTTTTTTTGTTGCATAAGCACATATAAATTAGTTCAAATATGATGCAAGAAGCAACTTTAATTTGATAAAAATTTCAAACAGATACTGTACTTCTGAGGACAGTATACTACGACGACAACTATATTATAATATTTATCTCATTATAATATTTAGCATTTCATTTTTTCCAAAAATACCAAAAGTATTAATTAAACCTAATAGTAATAATAATAATAATAATAATAATAATAATAATAATAAATGTTAAGTTTATTTAGATCTATATTGTTTAAGTTTAAAATAAAACATGACATCTTTCTTCAAACAATTATATTGAATTGTGTGAAAAGTAAATGGACCATTTAGAAATGCTAATTAATACAGGTCTCAAAACAAAAGAGTTTTATTATTATTATTATTATTTTTTAAATACAAAGCTTCAACGTTAAGCTTTAAGCTAATTAGCTTTCATTCAGATTCAGAAGTGGGACATGAGGAGATACGATGTAATATTAATCTACATCAATGTCAGGTTTATGGGCAGTGAAGCAACTTAATGTGGGCTGATTTTGGACAAATCAGGGGACTAAAGAAGCACAGCTTATCTGCCCTTTCAGCCATAAAAGTGGTAGTCACTGCTGCCTTGATCTCCCAATTAAATGGGTATATTTATAAACGGTAAACATGTAGCTGAAGCTAATGAGCCTGAGCTATTAGATTCTTTTTTTTTTTTTTTTTTTTTTTTTTTTTTCCAGGCCTGGATCTGCTTCGCTAGTGCTAATTTGCTTGTTAAATAAATACAAAGCACTGAACTGTGACTGGTGCTCTATGTGCCAAATCTGTTGTGCTACTGTCCTCTTTTTTCGCCTCGGACTTGCAGAGCAAGTGGTAAATAAACAAGGTCTGTCGAAATGAAGGAAATGATGCAATGAATTCCGAGACTAAAAATATGTCCTGCTTATCAAACAGATTAGCTATTCTCATCTATATTGCAGAGTTTCACTGTTTAAGGTTTCGTATACCTTCGTCACACTGAAATGTCTCTCACCTAGGAAATGTTATTCTTTGTCCATTAGCTGCGGGGCTAATGGGATGGCCGAGGTGTTAAAGAACTCCCAGTATAGTCTTTTTCTAAAGGTTCAGAATTCACCTTTGACACTTTCTGCATTGATCTGACGGGAGTCTTTCTTTCTCGCCTGACTTGAAGAGCAGCGTGGTGATGATTGAGCAGTAGCTATATCCCTATCTCCCTCCGTATTGATTGGGTGACAAGACAGATTGAGAGGACTGCCTTGTCGTGTGTCATGTCTCTACATTTCTGGCACCTCTTATCAGTAACTCACACAAAATGCCAGCAACAATCCAGACGAGTTTACATTCTATCAGATCTCTGATCTGTATTCTTTCATTCGGTGCATGAAAACACTCTTCCTTAGGAAGCAGACAGGAGTCTTCGGACTTAATGTGTCATTTGTGCTTTTCTCTTTCATACTGCTCTCATTCACTGTTACACATATAACTGGAGGACATCAAACCACAAATAAGTGGTGTTTTCAAAGACAAAGTGCTGGAGTGTCATAAAGGCCCCCGTGGCTGGCACGCATTCAATGCGAAAGTGACACCAAGCGAGGGTTTGTGACTGTGGGGTGAATTGTGTGCACAGCTGTCATGGCACGATGGGTACGAGAGGGCTAAAGCCATCACACAAGACATGCACTGCTGTTTGCTGCACATCCTGATTCTGTCAGTCTCTCCTTCTGCCACCTCCCTGTGTCATGTTAAGCACCAGTCACTGCCACCGTGCCAATTACACATCCTGCTGCCTGGGCACATGGCACAGTCTCTCTCTTGAAGGGAAAAAAAAAGAAAGAAAAAAAAAAAAAGAGGGAGAGACTTCCACAAGACTGCTGTGCAAGCTTACCCTAATTAACCATCAGCTTAATTAGACAATTTACTGTGTAATTAGCAAGCAATTAGTCAACACCTCTCAGATCTTACTGACTGCTTTGACAGGCCTGTTTTCCTATGCTGATCCCAGAGTCTAAATTCACCTAAGGTGTTTATTTTCTCCTCCCCTCCGTTCCGATGTTCCTAATGTGCCACAACTGCATCTAAGCACGGAGTAATCACTGCTGATGGGGCAGCAACAGAGGAGGATGCATGCGAGTTAAATAGGAGGTGTGAGCTGGGGGCAGCGTGTCCCTTGATGTGAGAGACAGACGCTCTGCTTTAGCAGCCTCTACCTCTGATGCGGTCCCTGCGGAGAGAGCCAGCAGAAAGTCTCCTCGGTGAACAATGTTCAAGAAGTGGGCGTACGGACTTTTATGACACATTTTTACAAGCCAATTATGGAATTCCGCAAGAAAAACAAAACCTTTCTACAAACAGTTTTACAATCATTTCAACTTCTGTAGCGGGAACCCTGTTACAGAGCAACAGGGCTGGGAAACGTAAAAATCTCAATAAAAGTTAAAGTGGATTTGCAAAAAAAAAAAAAAAAAGATTATTAAAAAATATATATATGAATTGAGGATTGAGGTAAAGAGCGGGTTTGGCTTTTCTCTCCTTTTTAGAGTCTGTCCATCTCCTTGCCTGTCACATGCTCAGGTAGTCTTGTCCTGACGTCTGCCAGTGTGAAATGGAAATAAATAAAACCCCAACTGGCGAAGTTCCTACTTATATTCACAACTGTCTACTAAACACAATCAGAAATATATACATATCTGACAGAGGATATATATTAAAAAAAAAACTACTGAACCAGTGCAGGGAAGGAGGTGATGGTGGCTGGGCTCATTATGGCCATGCAAGAGCTGGATCCTTTAGCACATGAATACAGAACAGGCCACCGCTATCTATTATCAGCTCAGACCATCAGAGACGAAGAAAGGGTGTGTGTGTATGATGTTTGTGCAGCACTGGAGGTATATGACCTCTAACCTTTTGGTTCTTCATAAAAAGGCTGATGATTAGTCCTGGTTGGGAATTACAGATAGGAGAGATACAGCTAGTCTCAGGATGTACTGAAGGAGAAACAATGGTGTGCAGGTGTTGGGCAAGGAGATGTGTGGCATATCATCTGTGTTACCATGGTGCTTTACTTCACATTTCTCATTAAATCCCCTTCATCTGAGGCATACGTTCTGTGTGTGTGTAGGTTTATATACCCATATGAGGACCAAATGTCCTCACACGGATACTAAGATCTATATGGATGGTCCTCACAACTGAATAGTCCTCGCGGGGGTTTTCTTTGTTTTTTAAACAAAAATAAGGTTAGGGTTAGGTTTAGGTGCAGGAACAGCATTAATTAGCCATGTTAATCATTATGTCAATCAAAGGTCCTCACAAGGATAGCAAAACCAACGTGTGTGTGTGTGTGTGTGTGTGTGTGTGTGTGTGTGTGTGTGTGTGTGTGTGTGCGTGCGTGCGCGCGTGCGTGTCTGGGCTGCCTCCTCTGCATGACTGTTTTAATTGTGGTGGAAAAAGTTGATTTACAGCAGTGTTCTAGAAATATTCCAGTTACTGCATTAGTTATTGTCTGAAGATTCATTTAAATTTGCCCACTAAATCCTCCCACACGAAGACAAGAAGGCAAGAGCACAGATAGATTGATGTGCTTTAAAAGTTTCTTCCAGAGAAAACAAAAGTTAGAAATCCATACTGAATTGAAAGATCTGGCCCAAAAAAAGATTCCTCTTGACGTACTGAAAGGTCACATCTATATGTAGTCTTTATACATTCACACCTGCCATAAAAAGAGTGAATTAGTTAACCTCAGGCCACAATGCGCTGGCCTAAATCTTCTAAGTGCACACGCGCACTGCTAAACTATATGAACAGCAGACCTATTATGAGGCCAGAATAGATACGAAGTTCCATTCAGTGGTTAATCAGCTTAGCACCAATTACAGGTGTGATTTAGCCTGGTCTGACCAGTCACCGGGTTAATTGGACTCGGTGTTCTCTCACTGTACCACACATGCGCTCATTCTGTAATTAGCTAGAAACATACCAAAAGTACCAATCTCAGCTCCAGCGGCAACAGCTCTGATGCAGGATTAAATGTCCACATCTCTTGAAGAAAGGAAAAAAGAAAAAAAGAAAGAAAAAAAAAATGACAGGAGACAGTCTCATCTCGCCCCTCCCCTAAGCCACATCTCACAGTTCATGGAGGAAGAGAAGAAATGACACATTTTTATATTCAAAACAGTTCATTAATTCTAATTAACGGTCACGCAGCTCGCCCACCCCAGCTTTGTTAGCTGCCTCTCCACCGGCCCTGCGAGTTAATTAGCGATTCTGAGCACGCCCGTGCTTAGACAAGACCCACAAGCGTGAAGCCTCTCATATCCACAGACAATCCACTGAGCATCTCCAATACTATCGATACCACGGCAGGCTAATGTTGATCGGAGCGGCCTAACCAAAAGCACAGGATATTAAAAAAAGAAATCCCCTGTGTTTAAGGAGAATGATAGCAGAGTGCCGGCTGCTCATTCACACTGACATTAAGAACTTCTTTATCTCTCTTCCCCAAAGGGAAAAAAAAAAAAAAAAAAAAAAACCTTACAATCTCTCCCACTGGGCACACAATAAAGAATAATACGATTTCTGTTTACCCAGATATCGGCTGGTATTTCAGCATACGCTGACAGCCAATAGTTGCAACAGTATATTAGAGTCCAATCTGGCATCTACAAATGTCATGAGAAAAGAAGTGTAGTGGGGAGAATCAGGACCAGGCTGCAACGCTCACATGTATAAAATTGCACGAGAGGAAAAAGGCATAGGATTTCATGCAAAATGAAGCTGTCAGTCGTTAAGCAGCAGATGAGAAGGACGATCTCTTGGCAGCGTGGTGAAGACGTCCCTGTGTACATGCCTGTGGCACTATCTTCACCCATCACAAACTCTCCCATTCATGGAAGCGTATTAATATACATTCTCCCCACTTGTAAGGGGAAAAAAAAAAATACAAAAACAGATCTCTTTTAAAAGCACACAGAAAGTGTATGAACTAATTAGAGACAGTTTGGAAGCAGGCGTAATGCCATCACTCACACACACACACCCCCACATGCACACAAATACACACACACACACACACACACACACACACACACACACACACACACACACACACACAGAAATAGTATCATCACTCTAAGCATGGCTCTCCCGGTGGTTCGAAATTAACTACTGCATGGAGAGGACAGGGGGTCAGAATAAACAAACGATTTTGCTGCATTTCTTGTACTTCTCCCCCTGTCAACAACATATGTAAGTCTTCAGTGTTGCTATAGAGATGTCTGTCACAAGTCGCACGGCATTGCCACCCGCCCGCTTCTTTCTTTTTTTAATCTTCCGTTTTATTTCTATCTCTAGCTCTGCTAATAAAGTAATGGTGCCTACTGTGGTACAGAACAAACATATGTCACCGATCCACAGCACCCAGTCATATGCTGTGGGCTACGGAAAAGATATTTCAAATATAATAAAGTGGTTGTTGAATTTATGGCGTTTGAGAGTTTAGTTTTTTACAGTCTGGTCTGAGCAGAGCCAAACATGTCAAATAAATACTCTGATTAATACACTGACTGATTAAAACACACCTGTCCTTATCATATGTGGATATTTTAGACCAAAGCACCTATACGTTTTGAAGTGTGCTTTTTAAACTTTGATATTATTTTCATATTCTGAGGTTTTCCATCTGCTCTAAAGTGCCTGTATCGTAACGAACCTGGAATCAAGTAATTCCATATTACGTTACAAAAAAAAAAGGGAATTTCAATAAATTTCATAAATAAATTTATAAATAATAAATTTCACAATTTCATAAATAAACAGTGACTTACAACTTAACTATAACAATAATAAAATAATTTAGTACATACCCTTAACTATACCAGAAGAACACAAAGATGACATTTTAACTGTTCTTAAAATTGTTTATAAACTATAAACTAGAGTGGCTTTATTATTATTATTATTATTATTATTATTATTATTATTATTATTATTATTATTATTATTATGCACTGGTCGTTATTAGTTCTAAGGCTTGTGCAGAAGACCATATTTATTCCACATTACGAATAAATCAATTAAATTCATTATACAAGCTTTATAAGCCACTATCTATTAGAGTTTATGAAAATGCTCATAAGGAATCATTGCCAATTCACAAAGAATTAGAAGGACAGTTATACTGACTTATCAACATGGGCTTTTTCGAGTGTTACCCAAAACACACTGTACATTTATATGAGAATTGTTGTCTGTTGTAAATATTTATTTTTGCAGGATGAAAGTGAGGTTAACAATATTCATCAGTGAACTAAGCCAATGAACAAAGGCTGATTGGATCAGTTTGCCTCTTGTGTTATGGCTTTAGAGATGTACAGTACAGTACACACACGCTCCCTGACCAAGTGAAAGAAAACATCATCTGGCTGCAAACATGATCAAGCCTAAATGCATTTTTTAATCTGAGATGGTCTTTTGCACTTTTTCAGGAAAAAATGATGCTTTAAAGATCGGGCTTTAAGATGGTACCTTGTCAAGAGAGAAGGTCTTGGTGAGGGCAAAGCCCCAGCCTTGCTCAAATGCTCTGCGTATCATCGCCGCGCTGGTGGTGGGTGGAGCACTGGCCAAGCCAAATGGGTTTGGGAATTTGATCCCACACACTTCCACACTGATGTCCACGGTGTCGATGGGTGAGTAGAACAAAGGCAGCTGTTGCTCACTGCTAATCGTTTGCCCGTGGATGGCCTAAAAACAGAAACAGCCACATTTTAGTGGTTGCATCGAAGCGTTTTTTTCTCCATGGCAGACTTGATATTGACTCATTTTTCAAACGAACAAAGCCTTAAATCCCAGAAGGATGCTCACTATCTGTGTGGATGCAGATTGCTGAAGGTTATTCTACTTTACATTCTAACACACAGTCACACATGCGCGCGTACGGCAACAATAGGCCAGCAGATAGGGTGGAGGAGATTGCGGGCTGCTTTTGGGTGCATTGTTTATCGAGGCCCACTGTGGCACAAAGGAGGCGAACCACAGTTAGACATCAGTTCTCGCTTTAATTAGCCTTGCGTTTATCAAGCACTTAACATTGCTTTTGTAATGATGTCGTGGTTGTATAATGAACAAGGGGGTGTCACGCGGAAAGAGAAGGAGCATGCAAACATGACAGCGCTCCATACTCCACCGAGGCCACATCAGACACTGAACAAATACAGAGAGAAAGAGTCTAGTCTCCATAGTTCCCCCAACACATCAAGAGGAAGAAAAAAAAACCCACGAAAACTGACAACAGACCGCGGATGCCATGCGGTTGTGTAGACAACTTTTATTTTCTGAATAGATCTTTGACAGAAAATCACTCTAATTGCTACAACTTGTTTATTAAAGATGTCACAATAATTAGTATCTAATATTAATGTGAAAAGCAGTTAGTAACGCTTTAATTAAAGGTTCGGTAATATACAATATGCATATATTAGTAACACAGTTTTCTAATTAAGGATTCAGAATTCATTCAAACAATTAATATAGATCTAATTATAATACATTTTATATAACGAATTGGTATTTAACTCTGAGTTAAAAGACTTTATAACAGAAGTTTGCTAATTTAATTCTTTGTTTTTATTCATCAATAAATGACTTCTTCAACTAGTCTGTCTCAGTCCAGGTCTTAGGGGGCCAGTGCAGGAGTCAGCAATCCTCAACATCTTGATCATGAGCTGAGGAGCCCTTAGCGAGTCGGATCAGGTGTGTTCGGAGCGGAGGAAAACTGGTCTTTTTCACGAGACAGTAAATCCCTAGGACTGAAGTTGATCATCCCTGTCGACCTTTCAAATATTTCTTTTCACACTGCAAAGTTTTCATACTTACTAATGTACTTAATAATATTTCCTAACATGTTATTAAAGATTTACAAAGAATCTTAAATTATTAAACTACATATTATTTGCTTATAAATAGTTCAGTACCAAACCTTGAATTGAAGTGTTACTGAAAGTCGTATATAGGGGGTATGGAAGAAAAAGCTTGTATTTGTACTTGTATTTTTACTCCGAGGTGCTGCTAAGAGAGTGTATATATCATTGCTCAGTGACAGCAGAAAATCCTGTTTTAAAAAAAAGAAATAAGTAAAAACAGCAGTTCAGAGAGTTCAGCTGATCTGAGAGTATTTCTAACATTAATCTGTGCACCTTTCCACAAAGTGCTCAATTCATTTCTTCTACCTCTAGTCCATTACTGTAAAAAAAAAAAAAAAAAAAAAAAAGCAATCTTGCTGTCTTTCCCTTCCTGCTACAAGTGGTAATTTCATCCGCAAATAAACAGTTATCTCTGCCTTGCTCTGACCAAAGCAGCATTCTGACAATTAACCCGTGAATGAACTGTACTAATGGGCCGAGTGTTGCACTTCAGTTTTGCCAAATGGAGGCTTGAGGAAGGGTTCAGAGACCTGCAGGAGACAAACCTGCCGACTGGCGACCCACCCCCACATCTAAGAGGCTACAGGGGACATTAGATTGCGTTCCCAAGTTTCATCTGTGGATGAGGTCTCTGCTAGGAGAGAAACAGATAAGTGCAGGCTATTTGCATTTAGCTTAATGCACTTTACTGCTCGGGACTTGGGAAGCTGGGTTGGTTTTGGTAAATGTTTCAGAAATGCATGATCTCCGGGGATTTTCACAAACACAACAGTCTGTAGAATTTTCTATGTTTGAATGGTGAGAAAAACTAAACAAACAAATAAAAAAAACCATCCAGTTAGTGGCTGTTTGGCGGGCAGAAAAACATTGTGGACAAAAGAGGTCAGAGGAGAATTTCCAGAATGGTTCGAACTGACAGGAAGTCTACAGTAATTCAAATAAAAAAATGTTTACAACCATGGTGAGCAGAAAAGCATCTCAGAAAGCACATCACATTGAACGATGAGACATATGGGCAACAACAGCAGAAGACTACACTGGGTCTATAGTAGTCTATACTTTATAGTGGGTACAGATTCACCGAAACTGGAAAAACTTCAATCTTCAGCTTGCCTCACTCAAGGACCTATTCCTCCCCTACAAACTGACTAATTGTATATGCTTTTTTCTTTTTTTTTAACAATGTACTAGCTGTATATAATTTCCAATTCTCTATACAGCAGAGGTATATTACCAACACACATTACCAGTGTTGTCTGATTAGTGGAACCTGACTTTGTGCTTTTATGATTTGCTGTTATTTAAGATTTTCATGCATTGTGAGGATGAGAGCTGGGTTAGAGGGTTTTAATGCTTTGCAGGGTGGGGTGGGGTGGTTGGATGCGAGCCAGTAAGTAGATGTTAGAGGGGGGCATATGGGCGCCGGTAAGCCTCTCTGAGGGGCCTAGCCTTGGAGGACAACAGCTAAGACAAAGCTAAGTGCTCTCTCACCCTCTCTCTCTCTGCTTGCTATTAATCCAAATACGCTTCTATTGCCAAAGCCTCAAAGGTGTGGTTTAAGAAATAATAATGCATAGATTGGTAAATCCCACTTTGAGAAAGGCGCCTTGCTTTAAGCTAGAGAATCACCATTGTGCTGCCTTTCACAATGGTGAAAATGAATGTTTCAGTACAATACATTTATTAAGTCTGATTAGTCATAAAAAAATAATCATACTGAGACTCATACAGTATTCAGAAGCAGCACAGAATGCGCACGGAGTAGGCAGAAAGCCCTCGTCTTCATAATTAAGCAGCTCTCCAAATCCTACTTCTTCATTGGCTTTTGATTTTAACCG
>JAOVYU010000056.1:22376511-22389312 GCA_025674565.1 Synodontis membranacea | reverse complement strand
GTGTGTGTGTGTGTGTGTGTGTGTGTGTGTGTGTGTGCGTGTGAGAGAGAGCGAGAGAGAGACCAATTTTAAATCCCAAACCCACCTGCTCCCACAGTTATTATTTTTATTAGCACCCACCCATAATATTTCCCAAAATACAAACAAATCAGTAATTTAAACTACAGTGACCCTGATGAGGATAACGCAGTTACTGATGACGAATGTGTGAATAAAAAAGTGTAAGCAGTCTGCTGCATCCACTACACTCCCATGTTAATAAATGTGGCCTTTCATTGTCATGCATGGGAATAAAAACTGCCAGCTCACTCCAGCACTATTTGCTGTATCCCAAGGGATCCCAATTCTGGTGCACACCTCTAAACTCAGTTCTGCTTCATGTCATTTTATTATTCAGGACTGATGTGGAGAAACAGCAGGCAATTAGTTATTTACAGAATATAAAATATACAAACACAGTGATTACCTTGTTAGAGATGCTGGTGATAAAAGCCTTTATGTCGAGATTTGTGGGGCAGCTCTTCTGACAAGGTGCATCTGCACACTTTAGACATCTGTCAGAAAACAGAAGACAGAAAGCATATATGCTGTGTCGGTTTCGACTTGTGTACATCACAATAGCTCTGTTTAGTGGGGAAAAAAGAAATCCTGGTCTACTCTGTCTACAGAGAGGACAATAGGTCAGCACCATGAGGAGATACTGGCAAGTTCGAGCCTCTTAATGTGTCAGGTTGACCGTTACTTTAATATACAGTCACGCTGCCTGGGAAAAGAAAATGTCCAGCTCCATCTCCTGGGGAATCATCCAGCGGCGAATGTACTGCAGCTCGGCATCGCCATATTGGTGACAATGACAAACAGGTTTGCAATGATAAATACAATAATTCGGAGAGGGATAATTAAATATTCATGGCCAATCAGAATGGATGTTTTGCCTGTGGTTGCGAGTGTGTGTGACAGGAGGTGTGCGGCAGGGAGGGCCCCATTCCTGCTGTTGGCATGCACTCATTAGTTTACACTTTTAAAAACACACACAGCTGTTTGACTCACCACATTAATGATTTCAGATGATGTAGCACCAATTTGGAACAGAGCGTTCTCCTTTAGGGTGAGCAGCCAGGAAGGAGAGGGAGAGAGAAAGAGAGAGAGAGAGAGAGAGAGAGACATCATGCTGAAGAAAGGATTTGCAGACCGATAGAGAGAGAAAGCAAAAAAAAAGGGGGGGGGGGTGTTGTGAGGAGAGTAAGTATATGCAAAAAGAAAAAAAAAGAGGAGGAGCAAAACCTGTTCCGTCAGATTGTGGTCCCCATATCCGCTCTCACACACATACACGCACACAGCAACACACACACACACACACGTATGCACACAGCAACACAAAAGCATACACTACAGCTGGCTGGCTGTAATAATCTCCCGATGCTGGGAGCTCAGTGCAGGTTAAAGTGCACAAGGCTGCCATTAATACCACTTATCACAGTGACAGCAGGGTAATTACCACAGTGCTGTGGCCAGGTAGAGAGAAGTGGGGACAGGAGACGCTGCCGCACAGCATCACGCACCACCATCGCTATGTTTTATTAAACCTGGGTGGCTGATCATCAAGTGACATTAGTGTTGATCCATTTTCCTTATTTGACAATAAATTATCCTTGGCCCCTGGCATAATGGATATTGCAGCAGCGTTTGCCTGGGAGAAAGCTTGAGCCACGCCGAGTCGCCGCCGAAGAGCACACACGCTGTTAAAGTAAGAAAGCTAGGCTCTGAGGACACTGGCTAGTGTCAGGCCTCTTATCTCCTCCAGCATGATTAATACGGAGGGTACACACCGAGCAGCTTGGGGAAGATATAGAGCCATAACTGCATAAATATTTCTCTCTCTCTCTCTCTCTCTCTCTCTCTCACACACACACACACACACACCCACACCAACAGTCAGTTTTAAGGCTTGTCTCATGTTGAACAAGTGCATTATTCAAAGATTGTTGGAACTGGACTACGGTAGTAGATCATGCATAATACTGATGACCTTAAAATGAAATTTTGTATAGTTCAGACCTGGAGTGTGTGAAGCCATTCCCAAGCAGGTCAATGGTACTAAAACATTCATAAAGATGAGATCTCAGAGATTGAAATGAAAATCTGTATGGGGGCACCTTCAGTTGATTTGTGAGCTTTCTGGCTCTCTTAAAAAAAAAAAAAAGAAAGAAAAAAAACAAACCTGGAATAAACAAAGCAAGTGCAAAAAAACCAAGAGATGTCAAAATAAAAAGAACTATTACACAATGACCACAGACAAGAGCTCTGCTCCTATTGGCTCTCTTGTTCTTTCTCTCAAGGAAACATTCACCACTGGGTATAGACACATTTTAGGTCCTTACCTATCTCCCATGGCCAGTAGCCCAAGTGCTTAGCAAATGTCAACAGAAAATAATGCACACACAAAGGCAATCTTATTTGTTCAAGAATTGCTCTAGGTCACAGCAATTGAAGCAGGCAAGGCGAGCCGCACTTCTGAAAAGAGTGGCTCACTGCGGAGTGCATTAGCTAGAGCACCACCGCTTTGTGCTATAAAATGCAATCAAATAGCTAGATGTACACATGCTCTTTCAATACATCCAAACAATCATGCAATAAGCATTGCTGAATATGAAGGAGCTGTTGATTAGTGGAGCACACTACAAGCTGATTTTTCCATTGCCTTCCTTTCAGTCTCTCTTCTCCCTCTTTTCATTTTTTGGCTTGACTAATAATCAAAGGTTTTGATTGCTTTGTGTGATGAGTGGAGGTAGTACAGGCGCTCAGTGTGCGCAGGTAGCTACTTTACTATTCACGGTTTCTAAAAAAAAAAAAAAAAAAAAAAAAAAGGGATTTTGCTATAGAAAGCAGAATTCGATGCAAAAATAAATAAATAAATAAATCCAGCTCTGGAGACACTGCAATTGTAATGACTGCTAATTTTTATGAATCTGCTGTCTCCACAAGTAGTCAGAAATGTCTTCTTTTTTTTTTTGAGAACCTAATAATTTTATTCATTTTCTTTGCAAAATAAGATCATCTTATACTAAAAAGAGATTCAACCATCAGAAGAAAAATGTGTCCTGACTGGAAGCACCCGTAAAGGCACAAGCACACATATTGCAATTGTGTAATGAACAATAATGCTGCTTGGAAGAAACTTAAATAATGCTTGCCCTTGTTATACAATCAGGGACATGATCATGATAATAGAATTGAATTTGGTCAATGCCGAGTCTAATTAAATATACAGTCATCCCTCGGCACTTCGCGCTTTGAATTTCGTGGCTTCACTCTATCGCGTTTTTTTCCAATACAGTATATTCATTAAAAAGTTGATGGAGACAGTGAAAATGATACAGCGCATGCTCGGTTGTCTGAGTCAATTATACACCCCTGTATTAAAATTGAAATGACTGTACGTATGGACTGTAGGCCTGTGTGTAAATGATGCGTGCCTTGCGGTTCCAGAATGCACTTGATGGAACCAAAAGCCTCCTCATGCATATAAAAAGACAGCGCCAGCAACTGCCTATAACGATGTTCTTCAGTCGCGAATTATCATCCAACAAATTGCACTATTTCCATAGGTTAGTGGTTGTGTTTAAGAACTGTGTGTGTAATTAAATGTACAAAAATAATAATAATATGATATTTGTAACATCTAATATGTCTTTTTTTTCTCTTATTTTGTCTAATATATTGGGTAATACGAGTGTAATGGTGACCAAAGGGTGTTATTTCATGTTAAAAACCATATTTAGAAGGTCGTAAACAGGTTTTCTATGCTCTGACTATGAAAATATTCGATTTATAAATAAAGAATCCTACTTCGTGGAAATTCACTTATCGCGCTAGAGTCTGGAACAGATTAAACGTGATAAACGAGGGTCGACTGTACATTATAACCTTGAGAAAGAAAAAAAGCTATGATACAAGTTACTTGTACTAACGGCATTTTATGATGTCTCTTAAATGTAATAGAATTTTTATTTTTTACATTTTTTTTACATATTATGTGCCAAAGGTATTCAGTTTCATGATTGTAAACATAACTGTTTCTTTCGATCTAAAATACATGTATAAAATTCTTTGAAAACAGTTTTTTTAAGGTTTATATGATTATCATACAATTAAATATAATATATTTTCTATAAAATTGCTACTGCATTACAAATGCTGCAAATAAATTATCAAAACCATCTGCGCGTTTTGCTTCACCCACACATTTTTTTTTTCCCCCTTTCTAATTATTATATTTAATGGTCTGTAGTTGTTGCAAACTACCCTGATGAATAAGCTGCTGTATCTTCTGTTTACCTGTGTGGGAATGTTTTCGGTGTTTGCAGGCTTAAGAGCTTTGAAGGACTATGCGTATTACCAAGTATTACCAAATAGTCCTAGAAAATAAAATTTGCTAATACAGGATACACAAAAGTATGATCTGGAGTTTATTCCTTTCTGAAAATCTTCATTAGGCCTCATGAACATTATAGTAGTTAGGACACATAAGGGTTGACTTGGGTATAAGGATGGGCATTTGGATGAATGGATGGATGGATGGACAGACGGAGGGATCGATGGACAGATACTTGGAATCTTTTATCCTGAGGAAAAACTGCAGCATTACAGTAGGGGCAAAAGACAAAATATTCACAGATAAACATAAATTCAATTAGATGGCACAGTGCCAAAAATGAGAATTGAAGAGAAATCTATTAGGGAGGGGAGGGAGCTAAGTGTACAAAATGCACTTAGATATTGTAGGTGTGCAAGTGAGCAATAACATAGAGAGATGCCTGTTAAAATATGCCTTGAGGTAGTTCTATTACTACTACTACCACAACTAGTACTACTACTACTACTAATAATAATAATAATAATAATAATAATAGTGCAAATATGCTGTAGCTCAGGATTTTTAAGGGTTAAAGAGGGAAAGAAAGATAATCAAATGTGAATGCTTCATAAATAGTCAGCATAGACATAAACTATATACGTACTGTAGACCACAGACATGTCAGGTGACACATGAACCAGTCATTAAGCCTGTTGACAATTAACAATTGACAAGGTTTTGTAGAGAATCTATAGACACTATATACAGATTTTTTTTTTCTTTTTCTTTTCATTTATTTGGTTTGTCCTGATTATGGTTGCTGATATTTAATAGATAATCTATATATCTTCATCAACATCACCCTTTTGATTTATTTGGATCTTCCAGTTTATAATTTGCATTGTAGACCATAGACTACAGAGCCTAGCAGTCTGTTTCTAGTCCAATCACAAAGTCAAATGAAGTTCATATGGGCTGGTTAGTGAAAACATGACTTGGCCTCCTGTTCAGAATCATTTGAAAGGCTGCTTCATGACAGTCTATAGAGTTTCTACAACAGATCATCCAAATAACGTATTACCAAGTGTTTCATTTCAGTTAAAGGAAAATAGGATAATGCTAGCTCTTTAAGACAAAATGTTTAATAAAGCGTGGTTTCCAGTAAAATCAGTGTCTGCTCATGTCTGGTCAAACACAATTACAATTTGGATCGTTTTGCCCCGCCTTTAGATATTGAGCTAATCAGCATAACATACCATTTAATTGTTACTTCTACATGTTTTCAAATCAAATGTTATCAAGGCACAGCTAACTACAAGAAACCTTGTACTATTTCATATGCTATTTACTTATATAAATAAAAAAATGACATCTGTTTTTAAAGCATAAGATCCACTGTCATGCTTTATAACATCATTGCATCGTACGTCACAACTCCACAGAAACAAACACATAGTTGAGTGCTGATGGCAGACGCAGCTGTGGGCCCGTGTGTAATGGTGTGAGTGCGGCTTGGGGGAAGACGGCCAAGGTGAGATTACAGCATGCTCTTGGGGTTAGAACAGCACCCGTCACAGCTGTCGCTGTCTTACTGACCCTCATTGACCACATGACAGAGCCAACAGCTGCACACACCAAAGAGACAGATGAAGAGGGAGACAGGAAAACCTGAAAAGTGTATATGAGGTGTGTGTGTGGGTGGATTTATATATCCTTGTGAGGACCAAATGTGAGTAAAAATTTGGATGATCCTCACAATTCAATGCATCTCACAGGGATTTTCTTAGTTTTTTAAACAAACCTTAAAAAAAATTACAGAGCCAAAAAAGTTTCCTTTTCATTACCGAAAGGTTAAGATTAAGGTTAGGATTAGGTTTAGGTGCAGGCACAGCGTTAATTAACTACATTAATCATTATGTCAATGAAAGGTCCTCAAAAGGATAGCAAAACCAACATGTCTGTGCCTGTGTGTGTGTGTGTGTGTGCGTGCGTGTGTGTGTACAAAAAAAACAATCAATATATGTGTACAATACAAATCACATCTCAGCCATTCAAATTTATTGTTTCAAAACAGCAATAGAGGCCTACATTTTTTCCAAATAATTACAATAACAAAAAGAAAATATGGCCGCAAGCAGTGCTCATTGGGGTCCAAACAATGGTGGAATTAGAAGTAGTTTACCATCTTCTACAGCATACGTGACCAAGTACAACCAGACAGTTTTAGTTTATAGGTTACTAGCCGAATACTGAGCACAAAGGAAAAAAACAAAATGCAGTATTGATAAATACAGAATAGAATGAGATTAGATTAGATTAGATGTAAAAAAAAAAAAAAAAAAAAGAATTTTATATATATAGAATAGAATTAGATGTAAGTGCTAGTCACGCTGTTTCTGGTCATACGTAATTTCCGTTTCAAACGCGAAAAGAATTTTATATATATAGACAAAGGTTAGGTTATAGGCCTATTTGACTGGGAAATTATAAGCAATCAGAGGGAAAGAGAAGCAAGCTTTGTTCTAACCCATGCAGTTGCTGAGATGTGCTTATTGGATCATCCCCTTGTGGCGAATATTCCTTTCATATTTGGTGCATAGTTTTTATCTGCGATTAGGAACGAGTCTGTAAAGTTTCATGGTGTTCACAATGGCAAATATTGGCTAATAAAATTTAATTGACCATTTGGTGGCCATTTTGGTGAGCCAGCCAAGTGACATTTTAAAAAACTAGGCAAATCAGGCTAAATATAAGCCCACTAAATTTCAGATTTTCTGCTTAAGTGGCTCTTGAGATATGGACATGTGTCTGCTGTAGCCCCCATAGGTGAAATTTCACAAAGTTAGCATCCAAAGAATGTTGCAGTGATTGCGTGTATCATGTTTTGTTAAGTTTGGACAATTACATAACATGGTATTGGCCATAGAATCATTATGGGCTTCACCTGCAAAACTGATTGACAATTGAGAAGACCTTTTTTTAAAAGATACACAAATTTGAAACGGATAGTTGGATCAAAATTACCTGTATAGCATTTGGACTGTAAATGATGAGGTAAATGAGACCAAATTTTGTGAGAATCAGATGGACAATTAGAAATTTTTAAAAAATGGCAGGAAAATGTTGGAATTTGCGAAAGCATAATTTAGATTCAGAAGCTTTCGAGGAATCAAAGGAAAATAATATTTTATTAATCCACACGGTTCCCAAGATATGAGCAAAAACATAAAAGCCCTTATTATAGCCCCCCCCCCCCCCCCCCAGAAAGTTTGCTGCCTGTATGACATATGGTTTTTGCCACCTAGATATTTTTACTAAAGAAAAATGGAAACATTATGAACAACAGCAATAATAATGATAATAATAATAATAATAATAATAATAGCCATCATCACCATAAACATACTCCTTATGCAACAACCCCACTGCATCACTAACTTATAAACATTAAAAATATATAATAAAATTTCATAAAATAATAAAACTAAATAAAATTATTGCTCATCATGTTCAACTGCAGTTACATTTTGAACAAGAAAAATATGTATGTTTTTTTCTGGAAACTTTGGAAATAATCCTAGAGCAATAAATGTTTGCCGGTGTGTGGGAGAGAAGCACAGCCCAGACTTCATGTACAGTACAGTGGTGGGGAAAGTACGGTGGGAAACCTAATTAAATCAATAAGACATCCACAGACATGGTGCTGAGGAAAGGTATTGTGATTTACATTCCTCACAGCTATCCATAGTCAGGAGCCAATGGAAACAAAATTGGCCATGCTCCCTGAGTGGGAGGGATGGCATATCTCTACACTCTCCTCACTGTCAATCACAGCAACCGCAGCCAATCATGAGTGTCTGTGACTTAATGTATGCAGAAGAGGGCGGATAGCACTTTCCTCCAAGTGTGCTTTGCTGCTCTGTCATGCAGGATGAGCACCAGGTGAGTTGCAACTTGTAATTCCCCACCAACAACCAGTAAAAATACATAAAACATCCGACCTGAAATTTCTACTTCTCAACTTGGGTTGGTCTTCTCAGCTACAAGTTCCTTCTCCGTTTATGGAGTGTTAGACAATATCTGTTAAATACATATGAATACTAAAGGAATCAACGTTATTACAACTTGCAAATTACCACTTACAAGGCACCGCGAATACCTTCATGGTAGCTGTCATGTGACAGGGAGAGCTGGTCGATGGGAATTGCCACATGACCAAATTGGGGGAGAAAATGAGGGGGGGAAATAGCTAGCCATGTTACAAGTGTGATGCTCTAGCACAGTGTCAATTAAAATCCTCAAGAACCATTGACCTAATTTCTGGAGGGGGAAAAAAAAAATCAGCACTCTTCCTATGAACTTGATTAAATCTTCATCAAACTTGGCTGAGATGCTACTTAGGCTACGCCTCACTAAATATATTTTGATATTCAGAGCGGTTCAACCATAACACACTTCCAAATTTGACTACACAACTTAGAGGTAACCAACTGCATGTAGCTCTGTGGATGCACTGTAACATTTAAATAACCTAAGCTCTGAAACAATCAAGTCCAATCAAGTGAAAAATGTTATATGCTACACTGAAATGTTATGCTGTAATGGATTTGCTTGGATTCTAAATACATTGACACAAAGAGTAGGCAACAGGAGTTTGACAGGATTCACATCAGTCAGTTCCATGAAATCCAACTACTACGTCATAACAGCTATCCTCTACTGTTCTATACAACCTCAAAAGACTTGGGCACTAGCCCATATGAAGCCTTACGAAAGTTACTGAATGCATTTCCCAGATCCTGTCCGTTTCCATTATCCATTTCCAGTCAGTCTAGGTTGATGGGACTTTTATTTCTCCATAAACGAATCCATGTAAATGTCATAGAAAAAACATCCACCAGCACTGAGCAGAGAGAGAGAGAGAGAGCAGGATGTGGCAAGCAGACTTATGGCATGAGCAAAGATTCGGGAAAGGTTTGCCCTGGGCGATATAGTTCAGTTTAAACCGAGCAATCTGGGGATGATTTGAGGACAGTTTGAGGATTTTACTACCGCATCCACCGTATTTGTCAGCTTTCACGCTTAGAAATAAAAAAGGATATAAGATTAATGAAATTTAACTGAGTTAGAGAGATTGACTGACCGTTTTAAAGGGGTTTAGATTAACAATAGTGGTGCTGAAGCTTCCAAAACAG
Organism: Synodontis membranacea; assembly: GCA_025674565.1. Lineage (NCBI taxonomy): Eukaryota > Metazoa > Chordata > Actinopteri > Siluriformes > Mochokidae > Synodontis > Synodontis membranacea. The sequence goes on along the minus strand of JAOVYU010000056.1, from coordinate 22,379,760 downwards.
CCTCTAGAATAATCTTAGGATATTATGCAATTACAAAATACGTGCTGGCATTATCATATCCAGAGATATAAAATCACTTTTTCTGTCCAAACTCTGAGTCTGACAGTGGCATTATTGTGCTGTACAATACTACATGCGAAATAAGCTTGTAAATGCTGGTTTTATCCCAGAATTCTCCTTTAATGCTATTTCACTAACCGACTTAGTGAGCACACATGTTTACAGGATATCTTAATTTATAACTCTATAGTATCTCTGTATTAATTTGGGGCTGAACAGAACTATTTCCGAACAATTTTTAATGTAAAATGAATAAAAACCTTAACAATGTAGATGTTATGCTTCCTGATTTCGACTCTAAAACGCAGGGCTTGTAAAAGTGCTATGTCCCAAATTTTCACGTTAATTTCCAGTCCCATCCACACAGAATTTAATTTGGTAAGCCTCTGTTGAGTGAAAATGTAATTAAATTTGTGTGTGTGTGTGTGTGTGTGTGTGTGTGTGTGTGTGTGTGTGTGTGTGTGTGTGCGTGCGTGCATGTGTTTCTAGTACAATGCAAGCAAAATTGTTTGGTAAATGCTTAATCAGTATATTTTGCAGGTTGCACATTCGAAAGCAAATGTCACATCCATAAAGCTGGAACTGCTTGAACCAATAATCCTGAAAATATCCTTCTTCTACCCTTAAAGACCTAATTACAACAAATGAAACTAGATTTTAAAGAGAAAATAATAAAGATCTTCAGAACACATTCCAGGAGTTTTTCAAGCCTGAAAAGTTAAATGACATCAAATACTTGCTGCCATGGCAACGTGGAGAAGGGTTTAGGACATGTCAATTTCGGCAGGTGAGGTTAAAGGAACATGCCCACCACACAGGTTCACCTGTCATTTTAATTGCTTCAGCAGTCATGCTTTTAACCAATTAAAGTCAATTCCAAAGACTTCCCACACCACCAAGGGAAAACACTTTTTTTTTTTTTTTTTTTTTTTTTTTAAACTGCCAGTGCTTCTCAAAATGTCATATATTTGCCTCGTAAATATGTCAAACTTGTCGAGCTTATGCCAGTCAGGGATAACATGCTCCACAAAAATTAACACACAGACAAGAAGACACTTAAATACACAAAAGGTATAACAAACAAGACACAAATCTCAAAATCCATGATTAAACAAAAACAGAGCTAAACAATGTTGTGTTAAACAGAGCTAGATCATAAAAAAGCACTATTAAGAAGTCTGTATTTTTAGCTTTTTTTTTTTTTTTTTTTAACCTACCTATCCATGAGCGTTTTTATGGCCACTGAGCAAACAGTGTCCAGCGCAGTGATTGTAATCATGTCTTAACTGCAGAGGACAGCAGAGAGCAGTATGTGAGATCGCAAGCCTCATCAGCAGTAATCTCGCCCAATCCGACCATTAGTGGCTCTGCTCTAAACTGAGATCAGTTCTGGCACACAGATAATGAGCGGAGGCAAATACCAGGATGACCGCCTTGACCTGGACACAGAGCAGTGCGAGCTGAAAGACTTCACACATTCTCCAACCTTGCATGCCAGACTATGGCCACCTTCTACACCCACAACCCATACACATATACACACACACACACACACACACACACACGTCCTAAAAGTGCTAATTATTAGTTGTGAAATACTAAGCAGATGTATAAATAGCGCACAGAGAATTCCTCTGACTGTGGAGAAGCTTAAAAAGCAAAGACAACAAGTGAGGATGCAATTTCCCCAACTTTCACTCACTCGAACACCAGACATTACAATAGACTCCAGCATTACAATACTCAGAAAAAAAAACATGATTTCATTCAGGGGTACCGTATCAGGCTGAAAATGGCACTGAACATTATAATATTGGAAAAGCATTTCAAATACCAAACTATCTCTGGAGGCTAGAATGGTAAACAGAAATCCTGGCCACAATAATAAATAACAACATCTTTGGGCCTTTTGAATAAATAAAACATATAATGCCTACTATGCTTATTACTTTATAAGTAATATAAAAAATAATGAGAATCTGAACAGAATCATCTGGCATTCTGAATGCAAGGTTTCAACCTTAATTTCTGTGTTAGGATTGGTGATAACTACAAAAACACAACTGATCGCCAACAATGGCACACAGACAAAGGTCACTGAAGTGCTCCCAAGGTCCTGGCTTTTTTTATGATTCAATTGAAATTTGTATATGCATTGAATGTGGTGTGGCGAGGCTTTAAGGACACTGTATTCCCGTGTTGAATCCATTGCCCAGCGAGCAGTGGCACTGAGGTTAACCACGGCCGCTACGCAGCCCATTGTACAATCAGAGTGAATCAAAGCACAGACAGATGATTGTTTCTACACACGCATGTGCATCATGAGCTTTCATTTAGGGAGCGCTGACCGGCCTTCAGTGAGAAATTGTAACCGCAGTCCATGCGCTGCTCTGAGAAAGAGCGAGGGTATGCAACACTGCAGGGATCAGAGAACAGGAGCACTGAACAGAATTTATTAGTCCCGGTCCCTAAAAGTATACTATAGCACTCCTGACCCTAGCCTCGCATGTTCCAGCTTCATTTATTACTGATATTATTCTGTTATGGTATCCTGTAGAAAAGGGAACAAAGCGATAAAGTCAAAAAGTTAACCTATCCCCTGGAGATCTAGCAACATTACAGATAATCTTTTGCCACAGATCCAGTGGGAATTGAAACCATTAGATTAACGTGTCGTGACCGGTCATCACGTTGCACACAGTGACGTAAACGATGAAGCAGTGACATCACAACTGAACTACTGGCACCTACATAATAAGCTTTTGCAAAGCCAAATGTTATAAACATGTTATGAACTCTATCAACACAGACAGAGCCTAGTTATGCGTAAACCTGGGCTTTTCATAACAATGTGGACTTTCCACATCGTGAATAATGCGTCATATCTGGTTTCACATTTCATATGTCTCGCGGAGGTTTACATTCCCTGGGATTCTGATCATTTCAGTTGGGTGGAAAAACACGACACCCGTTACTTTAACATTATGGAAGACTGAACGGGAATATAAATATGCTATCTACCCCAGGCTGTTTTCACATTCCCCATGTTTACATTGCCTGTGTTGTTGATATAGTAACAGGTTTTGTACTTGAAATGAGCTATATAAAGGACGAAAAGTATCTGAGTGCATATCATGTTAACCTAACAACAATAATAATAATAATAATAATAATAATAATAATAATAAT
>JAOVYU010000056.1:22362905-22376411 GCA_025674565.1 Synodontis membranacea | reverse complement strand
GAAAAGTATCTGAGTGCATATCATGTTAACCTAACAACAATAATAATAATAATAATAATAATAATAATAATAATAATGCCATCATTATCACTATTATCACTTATATTAGTAGTAGTATCTTTGTGGTTATTATAATTATCATTATTATTATAGTTTTTTTTATTATCATAAACAGTTATTGAAATAGTGCACATCTGCATTTTCAGTCAAACTCCAATGACATCAGGGAAACAACGTCAACAAACAGAGAGAGTAGCAACACTGATCCCCCCCCCCCCTCCACTGTCATCAGTAGATAATTAAAGCGATCAGCCAAATTTATTCTCCACCATGTGCCTTTGGGTGAAAGTTTACAGATATTCATTCTGAATGTGCAGGATATGAGTGTAGCATGAAATTGGCAAAGTGTAGCTAACCTTGTTAACTCTGGCAATTAAAGTCATGTCACAGACTCATCTCCGCACAGTTACAGGCGGAACAACCTGAAACAAATACAAATGAGTAGACCAACCTTCCCCGCCTCTGCCAATCTCCTCTGGTGGACATACAGCCCTGCCATGACAACAGCACATTACATGCTTCATCACAGGCTAGTTGCCACACAATTTCTCTTTCTTGCCTCTTTCTGTTTTAATCACCACACATTAACTGGAACATACAAATCATGGATAAAAATAAATCGTTAGACCTCCTGCTGAGCAGAAGTGTGAATGGGATGACTGGTGTTCAAAACATCATATTCCGCATAGCGTAACTCTCGATATTCCCAGCTCTGTATTTTATACCGAATGACATAAATAATACAGCACTTTGTACTTGCAGTGTTGTATCAGTATGCGGCACCAGATCTGCCAGAATAATAATAAAAAAAAATTATAAAATAAAAATGAATTTTTTTTCTTTTGCAAAATAGATGCTTTTTGACACATTTATATATTTTTAATGAATTTCTATATGTATGTTGTTATATTTTCATATTTATGTATTCTTCCTATTCTACTTATTTATCCAAGTATTTTTCATCTTTTACTTATATAGTTCCTTATCAGTTTATTATTGTTATTCCTTACCCTTATGATATTCAGGAGGCTGTGTTTCATATTCACATTGGTTCCTCAATACTAATACAAACTATTTGGCTGCCAGATTGTTTGACTCCAGCCATATTTGGGTATTACATGGCATTAATGGCTAACAGATTTTGCGTAAAAAAAAAAAAAAAAAATGTACTGTAAATACAAATATTTGCTAAGGTCTGACAAAACTGTTGATTAACTGGAATATAATATTTTTTGCCAAATAATAAAAAAACACTCACAAATTAATGCGAACCTTACAGTATTTACGTGTTATCTTACAGGTGCTGTAGCCTTATAACTATTATATCTATATTATTTAATCTTAGATATGAACATGAACTTCATAACCTTTTAAAGCTACAGGCACTGCTGTAACACATTATCTGACATTAGTAAAGAGAAAACATGCCTATAGAAGCTATAAAGCAGCTTCATTAGACATAACACAAGAGGATTCAATCAATTCTGTACAAAACTCATCACACTTCACTAAAAACACATGTCAAAAATTTCACACATGAACATCGCTCAAAAAAAATCCAGGATTATAGTGTCTAGGTGTGTTTTTCTGTTTGTTTGTTCGCATGAATGATCATATTAAAAAATGTAAATATCAAAAAAAATTATTGTTTTAGCAATGACGGTTAAAGCAAACACACACACGCAGACATTATATATATATGCTGTGGATTAAAGGTCAAATAGCTAAAATATATCTTAAACGAATGCATACGAATATTCATGAAACCAAAGGATATATAACATTTATACATGTTATTTTTATTTAGCTACTTGGAGATTTTTTTTTTACTTATTTGTTAACATTTTGCTGAATCTCTACATATCTGTCCACTTTCCTGTACAAACCTCTGAATGCTACATCCACTATTAGAGGCCTCGTGATTGTTATTGAGACAGACTGCATTATAAAGGGACTTCCTGCCTGTATTTTTACAAAAACTGCAAAAAAAAATAAAATAAAATAAATAAATTTAAAAAAAGGGCCCTTTTGGTTTACTGAGGTAAAAATTAGGGTTAGGTGCAGGCATACCATTAATAGGATACATTAACACTTGTGCCAATTTAAGGTCCTCACAAGAATAGTACGCCAAACATGCACATGGCAGTCAAAATCTTGAGTATAGATTTAGCCAATTACTTCACACTAGCCAATTCTCAAAAAAAAAACAATTCTTCATAAAGAAAATTCAATTAATTGCTGTTTTGATGCTGTTTGTGCCTCCCTGATGATGTATTTATCTCTGAGCTGTTTAAATTTCACTAGGAATTATACTCATTTACATGCAGTTCTCTGTAATCCTCCTCTATCTTTTCTTAATGAAGTTAAGAAGATTAAAGCAGATTTTTGCAACAGCCACTGCACACTAAGGATTCTTGGTCATCTTCCTACCCCACTCCATAATTCCATTTGTGATGCAGATCAATGAGACGAAAGTAGATGAAAATTCACATTTAACACGTTGCTTGGTTTGAACAGGTTCTCTGTTAACAATGAGCTTGACGATGCGTCGTGAATCAAGCGAAACAAGGTTGCACTGCACTGAAATGGAAATCTTTGAAGATGTTGATTCCCTACAGAAGGTTAGGGGGGTTGGGGCCAAAACTTTACAACTTACATCATTGATAGGACATAAAAAAAAAAATAAAAATAATCACTCTTGCTTGGTAGAACTGCTCTGCGCAACGGAACCAAGGAAAAGGCCTACCCCAGGGTGATAACTACTCTGAGAGTGTTCAAGGCTCATTTTAAGTGATTTCATCCAACTCACCTCAGGTAGCCATGAAGCTGCTGAGGAAAGACTCCTCCCCTCATATATAAATATCTCAGAAACGCCGGCCAAACGGCGGCAATATACTCATTTGTTCCTCCAGTAATGAAGAATGACTAGCTTCCGCCCCGCACACACTCGTGCTCATCCTCTTTGCCACATCTGTGACTGTTGCCATGGCGACCCATGTCTTACCTCATGGCTTCCCGAAGTGCTCCGCGCTCGCTCAGCGTCGTGTGTTTGATGTCGTCAAAATTGTTCTCCAGCTTCACGCAGCTCTGCACGTGAGAAAGGGAGTGATGAAGAGAGAGAGAAAGAGGGATGAGATTATAAGTAGGAGAAGTAGTGCGATTCGTTTGGTTGTTTGTGTCGGATGCATTTCACTGATCAGGGCTATTACCCACGCATGAACATAATCCAGTCCAGCATTACCACTAAGATTCCTTTTTGGCGTAATCCCTTTCACCGTATGCAAATCGGAGCATACTTCCACAGACTGGCCTTCACATTTCATTAAATGTGACACTATCAAGTTGTGCCACGGTCGAAAATGTCGCAGTTTGAGGGGCTGGCATGCTGTTGTCATGGAGATCGGCCTCTCCAGCCCCTGACCCTGGAGGTAAGTGCAGGGCTGGAATGAGGCCTGCTGGGATTGACATGCGAGTGATTAGTGAGAGGAGGCTTTTACCTCTCGGCTCCACTGATAAACACTGTGTCCCTCTCTCGTAGAGAACACACACTCCCACATGCACACACCCTGATCCCCCTCTCACACTCAAGAGCAGGAGTCATTATCTCTGATAACCCTCACTGACAAACAGTCAACAGCTCCTATTGCACTCTCTTGCTCACTAAGCACACAACAGCATTGCACAGTGGTAAAGTACTGACCAAGAGACGCACTACAGCATCCGGTAATATGTGTATGGACGTGATTTCACAGGTTCTACAATGAGCCAAATGTGGGAAACGTATTACTGTGAAATAGTGCCTTTTGTACAGTAGAGTAGTCTAGGCTGTGGCTCGAGTCACTTTAAATTTTGCTTTATGAGTGCATCAGCCATGACAGATTCAGAGCTTTATATTGATATATGAAAGCCATGGCCCAGCAGAGTGACTTAATACGAATATAAATTTCAATGTTGCTGACTACATTGAATGTGTAGTGTTAATTCAGGAGAAAGCTAACTCAGTTTTCCCCCTAACAAAAAAATAAAAAATAAAAAAAAAAAGGCCACTGGCAGGGTGCATTTATACAGGAAATGTATGCATTTATATTCTGACAACAGAATGCTCAGCATTTCATATTGATATCTAATCTGCATGATTCCAAGCACTCAGTGAGTAAGTGATTCTCCCCCAGCATCCTCCACCAATGTCTTTATCTAATCGACTGGAATTAACAAATGTATTTGCTTCTAGTTGTTCAAATATTACAAACACAATGATGGGGAAAAAGATAATTATTGCACTGTTAAGCCTTGTGGGTGACATGATAATATTGCCACCCAGAAGCTTAGAGCTATATTTGCAGAATACATTGTGTGGGCTGACCACTATCATATGCTCTTTGCAAAGCAGCAAATGACTTCCATTTTCCGAAAAATATCATCTATACATACATACATACATACACGATTCACAAAGCAGAAAATAAAAATCTGGAGATTCACAGTGTGTGTCATGTAGGGCATAAATCAAATAGTCAAATGTAACAAAACTGTTTGTAAACAGAAAAGAAATGGCCTGCAGTTATCTTTATAGCTGAAAAATAGAAGCAAATACTCTTGAAGGTTCCAGTGTATTATTTCGAGTGAATTGTGAAAGACTGACGTACTGAAGACAGACACTTGTTTCCGGATTCAGATTCAGGTTGAATTGCACTAATTATGAGAATCTTGTGATGCATGTGATGTGCCTTTTTAAAGGGGTTTTTCCGTCATCCCCTTCTCCCTACCAAAAAAAAAAAAAAAATGATGATGACTTTAATGCATGAGGAAAATAACAAAAGCACATTCAATTCACCATGAGTTCTATATCTGTGACTTGAGGAAATGTCTTTAATGAAAGCTCATGACGGAGTCAAATCAGCCATTATGAGTAAAAGCCACTCAGATTATTACTCGGCTGCTGGTGCAGCGCACAGCCAGCTGAGCTAGGCATAAAAAAAAGAGCCCTTTGTGTATGCCTCTGTACATTAAGAAGCATGGAAATGTGCTGAGAGAAAAAAAGACTTATTAGGGGTTTCTATTAACATCAAACCCCAACATTATTCATGTAATCTCCCTCCCCTCTACCGGGATGGCTTACACTGGGAAGCATTGCTAGTCTAATCCTTCGAGCTGTTGCTAAATCCTATGAGAGGGGAGTAGAGAGAGGAAAGCTCTGGGATTATGAGTGGGGGGGTGAGGGCTATCTGTGTGTTCCAGCTGATAAAACCCATCGATCACGAGCCCAACAACACCTCCTTATTACATCCCCCGCCAAGCTGAACACCCTCTTTCCTCCTCTATATCCTGTGCAGACCAGCAGGCTGGCATTGGATCAGGCAGAAGCAATCAATGGCCAGGTTGATCAAGTGGCATGTAATGGTGCCAGGTAGTTAGAGATAAGTAACGGCCACTACACTTACTCACTGCTTCACTTACTAATTTGCACTGTTACCTGTGCCAAGACGGGCGACTACTCGCTACCGTCAGAGTCGCCCCCTGTTGGATATCAGCTTCACAAGAGAAGCTTAGGGCATGGGGTAGCTGGTGCATGTCTTAATGCTACGTCACTTTAAAACCATTACACTGATTTGACAGGTACTCTTATAGTTGTCATAATGAACAAAGTGAGACAAACTTATTTTGGATGCCTTAATGTAGTCAAAATGGGGGGAAAAAATAATCACCTTTTTATAACATTCAGATGGTTTAATGAGCTATCTGTCTTCCTGGACTATTAGAGGCATGATCCATTTACTTTTATCTGAGAGTGATGGAGTGGAGCATTTATTTGTCATTTTACTCCATATATTTCCCTTCAACAGTGGCACATAAACCTGGCAATGGTGCTGATGCAGCCTCATTCATAATGTTTCATGTGAGAAGAAATGATTCCACATGCAGAGATTAGAGTGCAGCCACTGGATCTATCACCGTGCACCTCTTCCCTTCAAATAAGAGTAACGAAGGAAACATTGCAGTGTTCAGACATAAACCACTAACAGTAACTAACAATACAAAGAATTCCTTTGGCTGTGCTAAAACTATAATCAGAGTCAATATTGCCAAAACCTGTTTATGCTTTTCTCATACAATATAAAATTTGCAATAAAGCAATTAAGCAAGGATGAAGACACGTTGCCTCCATGAAGTTGATTATTTTTCAATAACAGCACATCCCTCAGTATTCTATTCATCTTATATCATGACAATTTGCCTTACAACTATTGGCAGTTCCTCTCATCACTTACGCTAGAGCAGCTATAGACAGTCACTCCCTCGTCGGACCAATCAGAGTTGAGAATTCAGCAGGGCTGTGGTATAAATGAATTTACAGTAGACTACATCTTTCCTAAAATAGAAGGAATTAGCTGTACTCGACGCTCATCAGACCGAGACATACCTAAATAAAATATAATCACACCTGATTTACTCTAATTTGAGCATATTAATTTAATAAGAGTGAGTGTTTAATTAGATTTAAAGTAGAAGAGAATTCGAATCTATTGAAGATATTTTTAAGAGTTTATATTACATCAGCAGACCTTGACTATCTTTTGGTGCTAAGATGATTTGAAATACTAAGAGAATTACAGAATAGGATCAAAAACAAATCTTTTTTTTTTCTTCTTCTTCTCATTTGTATTGGCTCTCTTTAAGCAATTACTTCATATGTATTCAAAAGAAAAAAAAAAAACAGAAACAGCTTCCAGAAATGTCTATTAGGAGGAAGGGCAGGAAGAGTGTGTACACACAAACACATGCACACACACACACACAGACACACACACACACACACACACACACACACACACACACACACACACACACACACACACACACAGTAACTCACTGTGGTTGTGAAAGTGACACACTTATCCTCTGGCCTGTATAGATGGCTTTTCTATCAGGAGGTATCTAACACAAGCATGCTAAGGGATTTTGCTGGGAGAGATTTAAAGTAGAGAAGCCATGCTCAGTTCTCCATCACTGTCGTTCTTTTTTGTTGTTGTTCATGAGCAGGAAGAATAAACGTCAGCTCCTGCATCTCACAAACATACCTGCCCTTCACTCAGTGCTCAGGGTAAGCCTCTCATAATGCAATCTGGAGGCTCATTAAATTGGATTAGACCATACAGGCAGATTAATAAAACCAACCCATCAGTAAACAGTGGCGTTATATTCAAAAATGAAGGCACATCAAGTGTGTCTCCTCCATTCCCCATCTCAGCGCCTGCTGCAGAACTTGTACCTGTTTGTGTTTGGTAGATTATCGCTGGCTCCAACCTGTGCTGTTGAAGCGGAAAGACAAATATTGAGAAGCCTCTGGTCAGCTAATAGCTTCAACTCAAAGTGGGCTCTGTAAGGGATGATGCCTGCGGGGAAATGTTTCAAAATTACCTTGCTGACGACATGCCCCCGAGCCCGGAGGAGGGGAGTGAAAAATCCTAAGCACCTGAGTCCTGACAGACGAAGATAACAGCTGGCTATAGCCACCATATTTCTCCCAAACTCATTTGGAATCTATGGACAGTCACTGTTCATAGATTCCCTATAAAATAAAGTTTACAGCCCCTCCAGCATTCGGGAGATTCCACAGAACAATTATGACGACGCTTCTGGGCCCAACAAAACTTATTTTAAGGATCAATAAAACGGTCATTGCTTTTTCTTTACGAAGAGGATAAATCTGCTTCACCTCAATCAATACTGGAGAGCGGCATTATCATCACCAGCTCCACAGACTAAACATTCTGATGAAGGACTGGGGAATCGACACTGAGAAACATATAGCATGAAAAATAACACTCCACCAGCAATAATCTCTGTTTTACTGCATGTTCTCATACTCTAGCTACAGCAGAGAACACATATCTTAATCTTAGCTGCTTTCTCACTATTTCAGTTGCTCATAGGCAAGAAAAGAGCTTGTACCATACCATGTTGAATACTTTCATCTGATTGGTCAGTGTTGATTAGTTTGATTATTAAGCATTTTCGGAAGGAGTCTCCAGTGTCTGTGAGTTCCTTGGGGAAACTTCAAGACAGAGGACTTTCCAGTTACTAGTTAGCATGAAAAGCAGAGAAAAACAAGAGATTTTTGCACAAGTCTGTATTAATTGTGGGTTTTTGGAAATCAACACTCGGTCAAAATTATACTTACAGCACACCTAACATTTGGTTAAATGTCAATCATGAAGTTTCACCTTGACCAGACACTTTTGGTAGCCATCAATGAACTTCTGGAAGAATTCAGGTTGGATATATGACCACTTTTATTGGAATAATTGATAGAGTTTAATGAAATTTGCATGTTTGCTTACTGCTTACTGTTTGCCTGCTTTATCCATCATCAGCTTTGATGTTTGTTTGGGGTCACTGTCATGTTGGAACACCCAATTATGTTCAAGATTCAACCATCTAGCTGATGTTTTGAGGTTATGCTGAAGAATTCTGAGGTTCTTTATTATTGCATCCACTTTGTTCAATGCACCAGTTCCACTGGAAGCAAAACAGACCCAGAACATGATGCGACCAGCACCCTGCTTTACAGTTGGTACAGTGTTCCTCTGTACCTCTGGTCATTGTGGACAAACATCTGAAATCTTTGTCTCATCTGACCATAAAACTTTCCACCAGAAAGTCCTCCGCCCCATGTGTTCAGCTGCAAACATTATTCGAGCTTGAAATTGTCAATTTTGGACAAGAGGCTTTTTTCTTGGACGGCAGCCCCTTAGTCCATGGTGATGTAAAACTCTCTTTACAGTAGACAGTGTTCCAGCAGCTTCAAGTTCATGGCAGGCCAGTACCCTGATGCTTCCTGGGTTGTTCCTGACCATCCAAATCGTTGTCCTCTCAGCTGAAGGTGAAAGTTTGGGTGTTCTTCCAGACCTTTTCAAAGATGCTCCACCTCCCAACCACCTAACTTGTGCTTGTAAAACAAACCCTTTTTATGCTGTGCACAGAGGAGCTACCAGCTGTAGCCAGTCATGATCAATAACAGGAAGTTATGAGGCCTTGGCCTTGACAAATTAGAAGACATTTTGGAACGTTCAGCGCCACTGATTTAATAATCTAAATGGGTGTACGTATCTTTTTGACCCTGTGTTGATTTCAGAAAACTCAAATAAATAATTTAAAAAGCCCAATATTGCCATGACGACTGTATGTAAACTTCTGACCACAACTGTAATGTGTCATATTCAATTAATAAAGATTGGTAATCGTTGGCACAAGTGACGAAACAAGACGACTAAAAGAAAAAAAATAATAATAATCATCTCCACTTTGCAGCAGCTATATCACATCGCCATGTCATTGATTATTTTCCAATAACAAGAGGTCTGTTGTATTATAGTGCTAATAGAAAACAATACAGCGCTCTGCCTCAGAGTACTGTCACTAAACACATATACGCTAAAATGAGGAGCATAATTTTATAAATTCAATATAAAGAATAGCAAATGACTAGAGCGAATCTGTGATATATTCCCATTTGATCAGAATGATAAATAAGGTCGTTTTACTTAGCAACAGTACAGGGTGTGGGAGGATAATCTCTCAAACAAAATAACTGCATCTTGTTTTGTGTCTACATTAAAAAAGCTGAAGTCTCAGTTGCCTTAAAAGACAGACGAGCATCATGGCCACCTGCCAAAAAACCAAACACTGGTCTTGAGAGATATTCCTGAGACTTTGACAGCATGTGCCTGGAATTCTAAGATAATTTTGTTTGACAGAACGTGTGTGTGTGTGTGTGTGTGTGTGTGTGTGTGTGTGCCCTGTTCTTATTGTTTTTCTTACCGAAGTGCTGGTGTTAACAAGGACATGTGTTTAAATCGTCCATCTATGGTTCTGTGTATACATTTCCAAAATGCTAATTTTTATGGTGTGTGTGTGTGTGTGTGTGTGTGTGTGTGTGTGTGTGTGTGTGCGCGTGTGTGCTGAGGTCCTTGTTAAGGAGACAAAGTGAAAGGTTTAAAACTGGTCACATCATGTATCCTCACCAGAAGAGTTCCGGTTCCTAGAACACAGGCGGTCTAAATACAGAAACAGTCCAAAGTCTGCACTGCTTCTGCCCGGTCAGTAAATGTTTGCGCAGTGGATTCAACATCAGCGTTCTCACCAAGGAGTCAAAAGTTAAAGGTAAAAGGTGAGACACTTACATCACAGCCTTTCTCCGGGTTCCTCTTCCAGTGCTTTTTCTCAGTTTTCTTGGCTGCAGTGGAGTGGGGCACGGCATGGCGCTTCACCCTTGGATTGAGGGCAAGAATATTCTACACGCAGAGAAACGAGACGAGGCTGTTAGAGAAGAAGTGCAACAATGGCAACGGTTTTAAATCTTTGACATTTATGCAAAAGTGGATAAAATGAACACTGACTTTAACTTGCAACTGAATTTTTTTTTTTTTTTATAGCAAGCTAATTCTAAATTCTACACTCAGAGCTGTAAACACACAGGAGTCGCACAGTTCAAGGACTTACAGTGCTGTACAGCTAAATCCAAATGCTTTCATTACCAAACTCATTTCACTCTGGGCTGAAGTGAAAGAACTGACCTTCGCAATGACCTTGACTTCTTCACACATCCAAAATATTATTAGAAATACAGCCTGCAGGTGCTCCAGCTTCATTAATCGCAGACATTTCCCTCATCACTGGAAGACTATAGCAAGCAATTTCCTAGCCGTTCTCACAAGCGCTCACTATCTACTTTAATAGGAACACCTTTACACCTTCACTTTCACAAAATTATATAATCAGAAGCACAATGAATAAAACAAAAACTAACAAAAAAAAAAAGAAAAGAAAAGAAACAGTTCGGTAAGAGGCAGTTCTGTAACCAGAAATGCCTTGCAGATTAGAAAGATCAAAGAATATCATGAGCGATTAGAGCTGCCAGGAAGGCTGCGGTAACTCTGTCAATGACTCTGTATAACCATGCTGAGCAGAAAAGCAGCTCAGAATGCACAACACAACAAACCTTGAGGAGGATGGCCTACAAAGTAGAAGACAACATCAAGTTACACTCCTGTCTGCCAAGAACATTAAACAGAGGCTACAGGGGTCACGGGCTTGAGAAAACTGGACAGTTAACCATCATCGCTTGGTTATTTTCCCAATCTTGCTCCGCTCTGCTCAGTTTCAGTGAGCGTATTATTTTAACGATCACATACTAGCTTTCATACTTCAATAGACATTCCTGATTTTCACTTTCAAACAAAAGAAAATACCTTAACTAAGACGCTAAGTTCTAGTGGTGTTACGAATCCTTGACACTACATGAAATGATGATGAGAGCAATGAATTATTTAGCAGGAGCGAAATATTTAGTTGACCGAGTGCTTATTGTAAATCCCTCTCTCAGCCCTCAGGTCCTAATGAGCCTCTCTACTTGGCTGGAGTGTACCCCTGGCGACCCCCTACCTACCAGACCTGTCTCCGGCCCACGCCCAATGAGACACCCTGTTATCATCGTGCACGTTCCATCGTCTTGACAGCAAACAGCCAAGACACGTAACCCTCCATTACAATCAGCTATGCCTGCCTGCCCCCCCCCCCAGTCCACAGCAAGTGCTCACAGACATGAATCTATAATCATGTACTGTACTGAATTAACTGCACAGTCCACACAAATACAAATTGCTGTGCAAAGATGGGCAATCACACAAGAGAGCAACTGAGAACATGAAAACGGACAGAGAGATGCTTCACACAGCAGTACACATGTCTAATAAGAAGCTTCTTTATAGGTTTCTGTACATACACGGAACATGTTCTTACAGCTTACAGATGTAGTGGATTTTCTATAGCACTATTCAGGCATGTTTGAATTCATACTCCAAGAATGAGAGCCATGGAAATTTATATTTCGTGCAGTTCTGCAATTCTGATATAGCGCTCTTCCTCTTCGGGGTTTATCCTGCATATTCCAGCTGATGTTCACTGTATCACAATAAATCCACTGTTCCTCATGAGCACCCAGCAAAGCTATACGTTATCTTTCAGATTCTGCTTTCCATCTTTTTTCGATTTTACCCCCTGCCCAAGCCGGCCACCAGAAACCCACCTCAATTAGTGTCCCGCAGGCAATGTGACAACACATAAAGCTTTGTCTTTTCATATTTTCACAGTAGGCTGGATGAAAGCCCATTTCGAATGGAGGTATGTGGCGCTGAAAAGGGCAGGTAGACGTTCTCTAACCTGCCTCTCTCCTGCAGAGCGCTGGCCACCTACATCTCATGCTAAATGAAATGTCCCGCTTTATGCAACGGCAGACATCATCCTATTAATTCTTTAATTTCACACCTAATAAAATGTAGTTAAAGCGCCGCGTGAACTACATATTGAAACAATAAAAATACAGGTTTTATTGCGTCTGATGGACTACATTACCTATCCATTTTCATATAATGCAGTGTGGATAAGCCAATATATTCTTTGGGCAGATCCTTTAGGTAAACTGGAGGAGGTAATGGCATGGTTGCTCAAAAAAGTGGAATAAGACACTCTTGGGTTCCACTGACTATTATCAGTATACAACTGTGGGAGACCTCATAAAAAAAACCCCAACACCTAGAAATAGACAATACTATATAAAAGAGCTAATACATCTGCTTTTATCACGGTTAAAATGTAAAGCTTTAAATCACCAGTGCGGTTAACTAGTTGTACTGTTAGTTGACCATGACCCAAACAACACAAAATGGTATTGTGTGAAAAGAAAATGGATTATGATATGCTATTCTTGACTGTACCTTTCGTCTTCTAACCTACTTTTATTTAAAAAAAAAAATAATAATAATAATTATTATTCTCACCATGTGCTTTTTGTTCCTTGTGAAGTAGTTTATTATCGTTAAAAAAAAAAACAATAATGAGCAGAAAAGAACTCAATGTTTTTGTTGTTGTTTTTTTCACTCATGTACTGGGTAGCAAACTTCCATAAAAAAGTAAAATATCATGATACATATTTTGAAACTTGCAAATATCTTCAACTATTATAATATTTCCCTATATATTTATTTGCAGCTCCAATCACTCATTAAAACATACAGAGTCCCATGGTAACGGCCCTTCTTCACTAACCAATCAGTGAATTATTTGTTGTGCAAAGACCAAGGGTATGCTGTCCGTGTACTGTTAGGTGTTACTGGAGGGATCTTGTGTTAAGCTTTCACTGGGCGAGGTTTGGAGGTGAGATCTCCCAAGTGTAGATACTGATTTTTACTGAAAACCCATGAAGTCCAGTACACAAAAACACATAATCTCATAATACTGACCACTATAATGAGTTTATACTATTCACATGAAACACAGTATCTGAGAAGACAAGATAATGTTCACTGTTTTACTGTCTCGCCTAAACAGTGGATGCTTATATATACACACACACACACACACACACACACACAGTCTCTCTCTCTC
>JAOVYU010000056.1:22268255-22282480 GCA_025674565.1 Synodontis membranacea | reverse complement strand
CTGAGCAGTTGTGGGTTAAGGGCCTTGCTCAAGGGCCCAGCAGTGGCAGTCATGGTGAAGCTGGGATTTGAACTCACGACCTTCCGATCATTAGTCCAGTGTCTTAACCACTGAGCTACCACTACCCTAGATACTGATAAATAAATACTGAGTGACATTCCCTCCATTCTTTTCTTAACTATGATTTACAATAGTTCAAGCAGTAGGACAGGACATAAGATCAGGTCCTTAATTACTGGCACCATTGGTAAAGATGAAAAAAAAAGTTAAATAAGATATTAAATGTTTTTGTTAGATTAATCTCACACTGAAAATACAGTGCCTTGCAAAAGTATTCAGCCCTTGAAGTTTTCCATATTTTGCAGCGTTGTTCCCCCACCGCAGTTAAAAACACTAAATTAGTTCTGGGGAAAGCTGTTGCTATCAGAAGTCACGTAATTGGTTGAAGGATTACGTGTGTAATTACAGTGTTGCCTGATCTCTGCATATCAGTCGCTGTTACTGGAAACCCTAAACAAACAGCATCATGGAAACAAAGAACCAAAACATGTCCAAGACAAAGTTTTGGAAAAGTAGCAATAAGGGTTTGTTTATTTAAAAAAAAAAATGCCAAATGTTGAACATCACTAGTAAATCCATTATTGAAATATGGAAATAATATGGCACAACCATGACTCTGCCTAGAGGAGGCCATTCATTAAATGTTCTTAAAAGAATAAGGATAGGTATAAGCCAAAGACGTAGCCAAAAGGCCAAGGGAAACTCTCAGCTTGATGCCCCCACTGTACCATGCTTCATGGTGGGATTGGTTTTCTCACAGTGATGAGCAATGCTGAGTTACTACCAAATATAGGGGTTTGTGCCAAGGCCATAATGTTCAATTTGGGTCAGTATCAGTGATTTCATAACAAACGTCTAGAATCATGTTAGCATTGTTCCTTCAAAATTTTCACCCAGAAAGGTTTATGACTTTTTTGTTTTTGTCTAAGATCGGGCATATTTCCAGTATCCATTAAATGAGAGGTAGGAAGTATAACAGCTGGCTTCTCCTGTTGCCAGTTAAAAATAGGGGCATTGTTTGGCCTGTTCTCTATTGATTGTAAGTGGTCTAATTACGCTGTTCCTTCACCCGCTGCCATGCTGAATTCCATGCCAGTGTCCATTATTCCAAAAAGCATCCATTATATGTGAGACACACAGAGCTATGTGGCTGATTAAAACATGCCCACATTAGTGTGCAGTGGGCATTCATTTTGACCAAACAGGTCTCTACAACCCTCAAGAGAACTGTTGTTTTTCCCCAAATGTTTAAGGAACAAGCCTTTGATATTCTCTTCAGCAAGCACGAGAAGCATGTTTGTCAGTCACATGCCTGACAGGACATAAAGTATACTTACACAAGTCTGAATTGTTTTAGAGCACAATTGTGCCCCATCTACCTGTGGCTCAGTGGCATTTGGGAATAATGAGTGGCATCCTGTCCCTGTGTGACACACAGATCTACACGGAACAGAGCCAGAGAGTAAGTCATCGATCAGAGCTGGTCCACGGCAGCTTTAGCTCTGACATTTATAGTGGGAGCCTATGATTAATCATCAGCTTAACAAGGCCAGGGACTCTCAGCATCCCTAATGTAGTTGCTTGAACACACTCACACCACACACAAACAAGCTGGCCGCAAGGGAGTGTGTGTGTGTGTGTGTGTGTGTGTGAGAGAGAGAGAGAGAGAGAGAGAGAGAGAGAGAGAGAGAGAGAGATGGCAGTGTGAGAAATATTAAAAAGAAATTTCCCAAAGTAGATTAATTGTTTTAAAAACTAGATACATAGTAGCTGCGTGGATGATTAGGATGAGTTTAGGGAAACTGCAAAACTTTTAATTGCCGCCAACAAGCATCACTGCCTACACGCTAATCACACAATTATTCACTGAATGCCTTAAATGTCAATATTCATGCTTGCTATTCAATTCAGGTGTAGACCTGCCCACTGAGGCTACACAAAGATTCGAGCAATTCCTTAATTCCTTTTGCTCACAGTTAACATGAGCACATTCTCTCATTGCAGATGTAAATCCATTTCATGGCTGGCAGAAGTCTAAACAGCAAGAGAAATGCAAATATTTGGATGAAATGAACATTGTGTTGTCACCTCATTTAACCGTTAAGTCCCGGTTTTCTGGCTCAGAGGGGAACGAAGTGGCAGAAAAATCATGCACAAGATGTGACAAATCTCAAGATAATGCTGCCTCTAATAAATCTCCTGTGGCTCTCCCAGCAAGGCCTAACAATTTGAGCCAAAGCACTTCAGACATGGAATGTTTCCCAGTAAACACCATGTCCATTCACTCAATGACCCATAACGAAAATATCATTTACAGCCCCAGTCCAAGCACCTTGGAGCTAAAACAGAGTCGGCAATCGGTGAAATGGGCTCCTGCCACTTGTGAGCAGACATCTGAGGAATCGCCAGTGCCCTGGCGCTGTAAAGGATTTGCTCCAATGAACCGTGAAGCAAAACCTGTTGAACCCCCGAATCTTTGCAAATGGCCAGCTGCCCAGAGACTGGAATGGTGCCACGAGAGCCCGGCCAGACTGGCACATCTGGGGGTGCAGTCACCCAAAAACGCACTGCCTGCTTGCACACGCAGGCCAGTGATCCAGAGGCCAGTTGTAGGTCATAAAGTAGTGCAGGTGCATAACCAGCATGTGGAGAAAAGCATCTGCTGGACATCAGCATCCAAAGGCCTGCTCAATGAAGATGGCACAAGGCCAGCTACACTAAGAGATCCATGTAACCAAGCCCTGTATAGCTCTCTGTGGAGTGCAGTGCAAGCAGAAGCAGGATGTGGCAAGGAGCTGGAACAACAAGACGATGGTCATAAGTTTCACAGAAACAATGTGAACCGGTTGTCGGTAAGCAGCTACTTTCTCCTATTATCCTCCTCCCAGAACAAGCATTAGTTCAAAAAAAAAAAATTTCGCCTTAGTGAGGAAAAATAAATTGGTGCATGTCTTTGTCAAGACAATGGTTTTGTAGTAGCGGTTGGTAATATGGCTAAATATATCACAAAAAAAAGAAGCTTTTCACGACGCTTAATCACCATATGCACCTCTCAGTAGTTAGATGTGTTAACAAAGGCAGCAAAACAGTAACCATCTTAAAAAGAAAAATCTGAAAATCTCTGGGCTTACACCTCTAAAAATAACTTAAAAGGAGATATAATAAGCAATAAATAGGATCCTAATATGCAATTACGTCGAAGTGTGAATAACAATGCCGTCAGTCAGCTGTAAAAATGTGATGACCATACCATCATACTCCCAGAAAAATGCATCATGCAATTTATTGTGACTACAAATGTAAGTATTCTAAATATACGTAATATAAGTAAATATATACTATATGGACAAAGGTTTTTGGATACCTGACCATAACACTCATTTGTGCTTTGTTAAACATCCCAGTTCAGATTTGGTCCCCCTTTGCTGTTATATTATGCACCACTAGATTTTGGAGCATGTCTTTGGGAATTTGTGTCCACTGATGTTGGGTGAGGAGGCCTGGGGTTCACTCGCTGTTGCAGTTCATCCCAAAGGTTCTGTGTAGACCACTCAAGTTCTTTCACACCAAAATCAGCGATCCATGTCTTCATTGGGCTCACCCCATTGTGCACAGGGGCACTGTCATCCTGGAACAGGTTTGGGCCTCTTAGTCCCAGTGAAGGGAAATTATAATGCTACAGCATACAAAAAACATCCTTAACAATTGTCTGCTTCCAGCTTTGTGGCAACAGCTCGGAGAAGGACCACATACTGGTGTCATGGTCAGGTGTCCACAAACATTTGTCCATATAGTGTAGGTATTAGGTACAGAGGATTTATATAGCCTTTTGTTCAGAAGAAAATGCTTCGAATTATTTTTTGATTAAAATGTTTGAATGAGCCCTTTCTTATTCATGATTTCTATTTTTGACTTCTTGTTTAATTAACAATTATCACCACTGGCAACCGTGCATGAGTGTCCCAGTGTCGCAAAGTGCAACTCAGGATAAGGAAACGCACACACACACACCAGTCAAAAGTTTCAGATTCTGTTCGTTGAGATTTTGAGGTTGTCCATGTGTAGCTTCAAGAAGACAATAACCCTTATTATACAGTTGCATAGATACAGGTACAGATTTGAATGCACAGCATGACGCATAAACATATCAGCACCTGATTCATTTCAGGAAAGCCCAGATGGAGGTGGGTTTTTTTGTCTGCGGTCACTGCAATTAAAAGCATATGTATGGAAGTGTGCTAGTTTCAAATAAAACTCTTTTACCGTAATTAGGTCTAGAAACCCGAATCATTTTCCAACCTCGCCTGTTACAGTATGTAGTTACGCAAAGTCTATTAATAGCTAGGTTTTTACTCATTTTAGAACATGAACAGGTCAGCTGAGCTGGTGTCTGTTTTGGTGTGTGTCGTGTTATTTAATTCGTAGATTAATTAAAGCTTCATTTATAAATATACATAGGTCAGTCAGGTGTCCTTCCTAAACAAACAATACTTTTCTTTCATATCAACAAAACACTGAAAGAAATCAGGCCTAATTGAAAATGACTACCAACATTAATAAAAGTTTGTTGGGCGTGTGTTAGTGTGGATAATAGAAAAAAATACAAAAAAAAAAAAAAAAAAAAATAGATCAAATTAAATAACCCCTGATCTAAGCATCTTTAAATAGTGCATTATAATTCCTCTTGTACACAACTGTTATTCAACTGCAGGATTAATGAGCTGTAAATTTCATAATTGAGCAAATTCACATTCAACATTAAACTACCGACATTTTAGTATGAAGTTCTTGCGCACAAAATTATGATTGCTGAATGTTGCAATTGTTACCCTTATTATTTAGACGACTCTAATTACTATAGACTAAGCGTTGTATTTTTTTTGAGGATACTGATATTGTTTATTCAACTGCCATCCGAGTAGCATTTTTCAGGTCCAGATTTTACACTCAAATTTGCATGCACTCCAACCAGACACGAGTTTGATCGTACAGATAGAAGACCATAGACAAATGTAAAGAATAAGGAAAGTGTCAGTGGAATTTGTGTACACTTGATTTGTGATCAGATTTGACCAGATGCAACTCTAAGTGATGGAGTATGTTTAACAGAAAACAAAAGCAATACCCCCCCAGCTGGTGCACATCAGCATAACTACAGCATAACTGAAGGAGCCGCGAGCTCTTCACTGTCCATCATGCTATGTGCTTTTAAACTTGCGTTACTGTTTGTCGGTGGTCCGTGGCGCACCTCGTTTAGTCAGAGAGACTTGACTGGCAGGCACCAGCTTCCTATCATCAGTAGGAGAGGTATGTGGTTACTGTGATAGAGTAGGAGGAGATCTCGCATTTCAGTCTGAAAACAACATAAGAGAAAAGAGTGCACGTGGAACAGAAGCATTGTGATGAAGGGCAAGAGACGGAGATAGAGGTTACGGAACGACAGATATAAATGTGAGGCTGCTGATGCACTTCATCTCTGTTTTTGCATCTCAGGACATGCTGTGTCCAGCAGGATGCCATGGGAACAGCACATCCTCTGCCATTTCCCATGATATCACCTTGTTCCACATTCTCCAAGTACTACAGAGCAAAACAGTAAATTTCCCCCAGGTCAGAGGACAGAGACGTCTCGAGACGCTTCCAAGCCTGAACGCCTGAAAGCCATCCTTGAGAAAAATGTCATGCTTTTTTTTTTTTTTTTTTTCTCTACACTCGCACTTTCAACATGTCACTTCGGCAAACAGCAGCCAAACAAGGTCAGAATATATTTTATTCAAAGACATTTCCTCTACAGTGTAAAAGGTCATGATTTGATGAGAAGCCATATTTTTTAATGAAGCTGTGAGCTGGAACTAATTAAAATTCATAAGATGCTGACCTGCAACATTCATACAAAAAAAAAAACAAAAACAACAACAACAACAACAACAACGAAAAAAAAAACAACAGCTACACAAGTGGGAATGTCACAGGTGAACGGCGATAGAGATTAGTAATTAAAAAAAGGTTCAGGAGGTTGTAAGAATGCACTTTTGCGACCAAAGATTCTGTACAAAAACCTTAAAGTAATAGAAAATAGGAGCTGTGAACTTAATATGCAAAATAGAAATGTTATAAACTAATCGGTATTTAAAATGAGAAATTAATTCCAGCCACTGGAACAGTAATTCGACAAGTTATACCACATATTCTCAGGATTGATTGATTGCCCCCCCCCTTCCCCCCTTTTAAATTTAAGATGAAGCACACACGGGACAATATATATACCTTTTGTTATTTTACAAGACGCATAACACATACTGTACAAACTTGAGAAAATAAACAGTAAGAAAATCTGACAAATTATACTGTATGTGAATTTTCACTCTTCATGTCTTGTTTATTAATTATACTATAATACTGTTACAAGCACTGCAGTAACTTTAGCTCACATTCATTAGATTAACAGATCCTGATTCTCACGATGAGTGCTTATGAAAGTAGTAGTGTGATGGATATTTTAAAGGATCTTCTTTCAGGTTGCAGGTGACATTTTTGTGGCTTAAAGTGCTGGAAGTCTGATATAAAAAATAGACCATATCCGGGGAAACAGCCCAATGGGAACATGCCAATGGGATAACTTTAAATATTATTGCTCTATGAACTGGTCACATGAGCAAGCAGGGGCAACTGCAAACGGCAGAGCATTTTTAAGTGCAGAAGGTGATCATCGTGTAGCACCTTGGACTGGCTTCTAATCTTCCCGAGCGTACTGTGGCGAATGCCGGCACACACCTCAGATATCCTACTGCAATTAAATCTGCTTCTTCCTCCTTCTTTTTTTGAGTCTAGACTGCTAAAGATTTCAACATTTTCGTTTAATTCATTGCATCTGAGGTACCTTGGTTTGATTTTCACGTTACAAGCGTCATCTGTGACATCTCTCCGGACACGACAGAGCTATCACATGCCTATTAATGAAATCAGAAACAATGAAAATGAGAAACGACAAGAGTTTAAAAATAACACAAGCCTGAGAGAAACAGAATCGGCTTTCAGCGTAATGGTCATACCTAAACGGCTGGTTCAAGTATCATCATTATAAGTGATGTACACTCATCGGCCACTTTAATAGGAACAACTCTACGTCTGCTCGTTCGTGCAATTATCCAATCGGCGACTCATGTGGCAGTAGAGCAGTGCATATAATAATGCAGGCACAAGTCATGCACTTTAGTTATGCTCACATCACACATCAGAATGGGGGGGAGAACGGTGGCCTAATGGTCAGGGAAGCGGCCCTCTAACCGAAAGATTGCAGGTTCGAATCCCTGGGCCAGCAGGTACCTCTGAGGTACCCTGAGCAAGGTGCCGCCCCCAAGCACTGCTCCCTGGGTGCTGGGGGAAAAAAAAAAAGCTGCCCCCTGCTGTGTGTCACTTCACATATGGGTCAAATGCAGAGAACACATTTTGTTGTTGTGCACTGTGTACTGTGGTGTGTCAATGATGACAATTACTCACTTTCACTTTCAGAATGTGATCTGGGACCCTGATCCTTCAACATTCACACACAAGAGTTTATAAGAGTATAAACAGTGGTTATTTTCAGTTACTGTAGCTTTCTTGTCTGCACAAACCAGTCTGTCCATAATCATCAGCAAAAGGCTGTGAATTTTTTCATCTGCAACTGACGATCACTGGATGTCTTTATTTTTTTCCTGTGTAAAATCTAGAGACTGTCTTGCATGAAAATTCCAGGATCAGGATCCCAGATCACATTTCCCCACCATTCTGATATTTGATATGAACATTAATCAGCAGCTTCTGAAATATTCAAACCAGCCCATCTGGTACCAACAAGCATGCCACGGTCAAAGTCTCTGAGACCTGGACCTGCATTTACGCAAAACTTGTATTTAGTTAATTTTTCAGGAATGCCTCTACAATTGCACTGGTGATTGTCTACACAACTGATCCATTCTTCACAAAGCAGGATGAGGGTTCAAGACGATGCACAGCAGGCCAGGACACACGCTCGGGGCAGTTCCATACGGCTTCTCTGGTTACTTACGTTGCCACGGTATCAGCCGAATCACAACCTCTGTCTTGTTGTGAACCAAAGTCTTGCGATTCCTTGACTTTATGAATTAAAGTGCACTTCTTAAACAGATTTTTTTTTTTAAAGTTTCATGACCTATGTGCGTGGGCATGGGGAACTATGATTTGATTTTCAAAGAAAGAATTAAATATTGTGTCACATTTGTATTGACAAAAATGATACCAATGATGTATTATACATATGATACAGTGTGAAAAATAATAATAGGAAAAAAAAAAAATTACACACATCAATAGCAATAAGTTCATATGTTCTTAAATTTAATAAGTGGCAAATTCTGTTTGCCTTACACAGACGCAGTCCCTCCAGCTACACACAGTGAATCCTGGGTTGATTTGAGTTCCACCAGTCATAGCTGACGATCAAAACACACAAACCGGAGGGGGAATGGGTGTGGTCGTGGGGTGGGGGGGACGGGTACCTTGTGCAGACAGCAGTACACAGATATGCTGGGAGGAGGGAGTGTGATCCAAAACACCACCACGGAGGATATGACTGACGCGGGTAGTGTTGCACCATGACTATGACGACTGCACTGTAAAGAGAGTGGATGTCCAATGCGTCTGCCAGACTGCTGAGTCAAGGTCATGTGACTTCATCGAAGGCGATGTGATTCTGTGAGAGACAGATGAGATGATGGCACTTTAGAATACATTCGGCACTACCACCTAAAATAAACGAATGCTAGCTTTTCCTCAAAGTGCCTTGGTCCAGAAATGGCTACATTTATCCCTCATGCATATACAGGCTATAACACTGTAATGTGTTAGAATAAAAAAAAAAAAAAAAGACTTTCTTGCAGTCCGGAATGTGATTAGTTTACAATCTTGAGGCAGCTGTGTGGAGCTGGTTTGGTGGTGAAAAGAGGGGAGTGGGATTTGTTTTGAGCAGCCATTCTAGCTTTGTGCCACCTGGAAACCGATGAAGTGTTAAGGAGAAGCACGCCATGAAGCCGGGGGTGCAGCCATGCAGCTCAGCCTCTAGTGGCCTTGTGCTACCTTAATAATGTTGTTCGACTGCCATATAACCCCTGTCTGCACGCCATATCTGAAAGCAAAGGAGTCCATATCAGAAGGACACAGTTTGTATACAGCAATGAAGGAGAGCTTCTTTCATCAGGCTATCAGGCTATACAAATTTCTACCCCAAATAGGAAGCGTTGCTTTTTGCTTCCTGTACTTGCATTAGACCAGGGGTCAGAATTATTCCAGGGGACTAAAAGTTAGCGCATAACAACCCCCAGTACACACAAGAATATTGGCATTTATGATGCACCGCTATACGCAATGGACCTTGATAAATCCTACACATTCTAAACTGTTCTGCTCCAGTAAAGCTGCAATCATTTACATAAACAAAAGCCTCCAAACCTCCATATCTGGTAAACAACGTCCTTATAAAAAGCCTGCTTGTTGCACAAAAGGTGTAAGATATAGAAGAAGAAGAGATACAGTTGCACGATGTAAAATCAAACCAAAATGCTTTATCTGGCACTTTTACAACTAGTTTTCCTAATACATAAATCTGACCGTTTCACTGTGCAAATGTAACGGTTGGGAAATGCCAGACTTGTCTCCAATCTGAAATGTGCCCATTACTAAAAAAAAAACAGAGATCAACTAAAACTGCATGAAACGAGATTGATCGATCGGCCACTCATCAGTCTCGCTTCCTCCCTCGGCGAAGCTGCGCGAGCCAAAACTTCAAGCAAGGCATGAGCCTTTTACAGGATTTTTAACTTTCATCTCTGTCACCTGTTGGCGCCTCGTGAGTGCAGACATCAGCAATTACTCTGTCGATTATGCTGAAACGAAGGACAATATGTCAGATGAGCCCTCCTCAAAATCAGTTTACCTGCTATTACGCTTGTTCTGCATGAATATATGCATATCCTCACGCAGAAGAAGGATCATATTCTATGCACAGAAAAGTGTGTATCCACTAAAAGATGCATAACCCATGAGACTCCCGGACTTAATCAAAAAAAATAAATAAATAAATAAATAAAAAAGGTTGCAGCTTAATTAAAAACAGCGAGAAAACACAGAGTAAACAATGACTCAGTAAAAAAACAGTTTGATTATGGCAGAACACCATTGATTAATGATTGTTGTGCTCTCCCTGTGCTACACAAAAGGTACAGGAACTTATACTTGGCAAGGACAAATTCAATCCGGTTTTCAGTGAGAGTCAAAATGCTCCTGCAAGCCAGAGGAAGGCAACACTACGCTACATTCGGTCTGCTACCTCTCCTTCATGAGAACTCTTTTCATCTCTGTGATAGGTTCTGACAGCAGCCTGAGCTAAGGGATGTTTTGGTCAGCAGCTGAGCACAACAGGGTATGTCACTGTCCTCCAGTGTCCTCTCTCATGACTATTCATCTATGTGGGCTTTGTCATTCAAGACAAATATCACTGATAAGCATCTCTTGAACCTTGAAAGAACAACGACAACAAAAAAAAAAATAGGTCATTAGAATTTTTGTTGGTAAAAAGATCATCATTCTTCACAATCCACCCCATGCATTTCAACAAGAACAAAACAAAAATAAGCTGCAAACCATACAGTAAAAAAAACCAAAACAAACCAAAACATCAGTCTGGGATTAAAACAGCGAGTTGTATGCTTGCATATGTTCTTCCTGTAACGTTTGTAAATTATTGTAACGGTCCATACTAATGGTGTAATTAGCCTCTAACTGGGAGCTAGGATGTTAGTGGTAAGACTGCAGCATGTGGTTTAATTGATAGTTGAATGCTTGGGCTAAATCAGTACACGGATCAGACGTGGAGGACAGCTGTGCCTGGGGAGTTCAGTTCAGACTAAGCTGTCTGGGGGAAATTGGATATTTTGAAATGTGTTGTATCAACTTCTCCTTGGCCTTGGCAGGCTGAATCATAGGTTCTAATAAAGTTACACTGGAAGCCAAGATTTATTACCAGATTTGCCCATTAACAGACACATTTCTGTGTGTTTCTTCGGCTCAAAGAAATGAATGAATTAATGTGGCTTGTAGACAATCAACCTCTGTTACCTGACCTTTGACTCAAATAATGCTCTCAAAGGAATTAGATCAACTGATTCAGGTTTGTAGCCACACTTATGTGAAAGCACAGCGATGTTATAATCCACGTTCAAGGCAGACAATGAATGCCAGTCTGTCTGCTTCAAATTAAAGGAGGACAGTGAAGATCACTCTGTATAGGACAGGATGAATCAGCTAGCAGGGCCAAGCACTCTGGATACAGGCTGACTATAAACAGGTCATCATTTTATTCTTGCTAAATGCACGTGATTAGGTTTTAAACAGTTCTTTAATAACACTGAGGTGTATTCCAGAGGCTTGGCACGTGCCGCTCACACAGGTGCTCCTACGTTTATCATTGCCTTGTGCTCTGCAGGTGGCTGAAGCAGCTCCTTTTGCCTGCGATCCAGTCAAAGCAGCTCAGGAGGCGCGCTTTCACAGAGCGGGGTGTCAACGCCTCCTCTTCCGCTCTTAGCTCGGCCATCTGACGGACGGCCGTATGAGCACATACACAAACACATACACACAGAGACGCCCAGCAGACGAGGCGGCCGTTGAGAGGTCATGTTAAACGTCTAGATTCTTTGCTGTTTAATATGCAACAATGTCAGGGTGCGCTTGTTTGAGCGGGTGTTAGCGTAGGCAAATGCAGCTGTGTTGTACCTGGGAGGCGATGTATTTTTCCAGCGGACTCTCCACTCTGGGCGAGCCCATGGTGTCCTCCTGGTGGGGGTCTTCGCTTAACATCTGGCTTCCTTTGAAATTATGGACCACACACACAACCTGAAACAGTGTAAACCAGCCATGTGTCACTCGCCGCTCTTCCTAAAATACCTATGTTTGGGAAGGAAGTGGCACCATATAATTAAAGCTGGAAGAAGGGAGGGAAGGCAAAGGCACAACCTTCCATGGGAGGTTAAGAAAACATTCCTGTAATGTGAACCACTGCAGATATATAAAAAAAAAAAGAGACAAATTCTATCTAAATTCATACAAATCATCGACAGACAGAATACTTGGTGACGTCATTCGAAAAATAAGACTCATGAGAGTGATTTTTAGCTGTCAAATCCTCACGTTCCAGTGGTTTCATACAGACATGCATAACACATCTTTCTAAACTATTTCAAGTGAGTTTTTGACTTTGGGACTCGAATCACAATTCAATCAGCACAAGGTGGCTCCATGCTGTTAAACCTTTAGCGTGTGCGTTTTTGAAAGCGCGGTCTCAAAATTAAATTACGAACAGCTTAATATGGTGGCGCTTGGCTGTGTCAGTGATTTCTCTGAGACGTTTTAACATTCCTCCATTCATTTTGCTAACAGACTGCTGCCCTGCAGTCCTAACCAGAATTCATGAATATTGGAGGATGCTCTGCATTAGTTCACTTCAGTAGCCTCCCCTTTCTATCCTGGCTTAATTTCTCACTACGTTTCCACTCCGATCTCTGAGAGATGCCTAATGCCTGGCTTATGGCAACAGTACATTATACGACTCGGGTGCAAATGGTATTGATAATTGATTCCACCAAGCACACTGCTACAAAGCAAAGAGGGTCACATTTATAGATAATGGTTCCATCAGCCATACAAATTCCTTTATTCATATCCTACAAATCAATGTAGAATATGCACTAAAACAGATGTACAATTAGGACGATAGTGTCTCTTTAGTAGTAAATGGGAACAGAAAAGTATACAGAGTTACCAACATCACTAACATGGAAACCCGGCAGAGAGCAAAACAGAATTTTACCACAAAAGCAGGTGGACGCTACGGCTTCATGCGACACCATCCTTGACAAAACGTATTTTATGAATGGATGTTTGTATATTAGTAGATATTTTTACAAAGAAAGAAGACGTCTATATAAAAATATTATCTAAGTGGCAATGCACAGCATATTGAATAACCTGACTGCTGATACACACCCATGAAATATACCCTTAGTCTTCCTTTCTCAAAGATGTGTACTGAACGACAGGAAGGAAATAGCAAGGAGAAAGTCCAGTATGACCACTACACGGCTCACAAGACCAAGGCTCATGCAGTCACAGGTCAAACTTCACCTAAATAGCATCGGGGGTGTCCTTTACCCTTCAGTGAATTGTCCTTTCGGGGTGGATTTAATCAGGTGTGGTCTGAACTCTACTTTAAGCGTCTCCCTTATCGCCGTAGCGAGGGGTAAAAATCAAAACCTTCTGATACAGCTGTACAGTAATTCTAATGACACATTGGTAGTAAAAAGGTGAGGAAAATCTTGTAGAGGATTTAAGCAACAGAGTATTTTAATGATAACAGCAGCAATGTTTGTTGCTATGACATCAAATGATTTTTTTTTTTTTTTTTTTTTTTGGTAGATCCATCTGATTTTTGCAGACTGAGTGATGGCACAATTAGATCTTTATTTTTATAATAGTTTATATAACTGCCAGTGAGACGCTGCTGAAAGAAAAGCACGTCAACACTCTGATCACTTCTGACATACCTTGGCCTCTGATAAACTAATTACTGCCAATCAAATATTAATAGAAGATTTCTGAGTTTGCCAAGTCATTAAAATAGACATACTGTAAGCTTTGGGAAATTTCACAGACGATGGAAATTGGTGAAAATCAGTAGGACAGTGAAAGGCATGTGGGAACGATTTATATAATCTCCCCGCCAAATGACACCATCTTGAGTTTTTGAGTTCCCTAAAGGCCCTGCAGTAAATCGATGGGTGCCAGAGTGACTAAGCAGCTCCTCCACACTGTCACAGTGTATCTCTAAGATCTCTTGGCTCTCAGACTTCTTTTACAGCCTGTTCGGTTGAGCTCGGCATTTCACTGGTGCGCATCTCTTCATCCCACAACATGCAGATCCAATCACACAAGCCTGGACACATTAATCAAACATATATGCAGTATAATCAGCACGCTCCTACACCACTGTGCATTACTGATTCAGCAAAACATGACATCAGGAGAGGGTGATAAGACAAAACCAGAGAATCAGGACACCTGAAGATATTCTACAACGATATGATATGGATCACAAT
>JAOVYU010000056.1:22210867-22229334 GCA_025674565.1 Synodontis membranacea | reverse complement strand
CTCTCTCTCTCTCTCTCTCGCTCTCTCTCTCATCAAACATCACACGTCTCTTGCTTCTTATAACTTCAGATCTCAATGACACGCCACTAAACCAGCGGTGTCCAGCTGCGCTCGAGGGGGATAGAGTGGTGTGGAATACTTACTAAGCCTTGTGTTCAACTGACTGCTCTGATAGAGCACAGGGCTCTCAACCCTGGCCTTGGAGAAACCCTCTGTCCGGAACATCTGAATGTTTTCCCTGCTTTAACTCACCCACTTCAGCTCAGCACGGGCTGTTTAGTTCATTACTGAGAGCAGAAAAAAAGCATTAAAACATGCAGGACACGAGGCACTCCTGGACAAGGGTTGGGAAGCTGTAAATGAAAGGATTGAGAACATCCAGAACCATGAGAACCATGAGATGGACCTGGGACACTCAGCACTACATAATATCACACCTGTACAGTATGTAGTTAAATCTAGAGTTGGATGTCTCCACTTTTATGTGGTCTTGGTCTTGTCACAGTCTCTACGGTCTTTGGTCTTGGTCTTGTCTTGGTCTCGGATCCCTCAGTCTCGTCTTGGTCTCGCTGTCTTGGATCGTCATAGTGGTCGGGAGATTTGGAGCTAACAGTATCCATGACACACAACGTAACTTTCGATAATGCAACATTATTATTTCGCCTTTCATGCCCTTTTGATGTGCAGTTTGTATTGGTGTGCAGTTTGTAGTTTGCATTTGATTCATGTGACGCGTGCGCATGTCTTTATATTGTTTGATTACAGTATTTTACTTAAAATGGTGCTGTTTGACTAAATAAATGCGACCATTGACTTTTAAACAACATCTGCATATCACGTTGTGTTGACTTACTGTGACAGGCCTAATCCATTTCAGGGAAGTTGATATCACACAGTGTAATTTGGCTAGTACTACTACAATGGGATATGATGCAATTTCAAGTTTATAACTGTGTATCGTCAATTTGACGTTACAATTTCATCTACAAATGAAGTATAATTGAAATCAGTTACATATTTCCCATTCTTTAGACTGTAGTTGGAGGTGTTAGCTGTTTTGTTAGATGACTTTGGGACCAGTCGGTACCCGTCATGTCAGTCCTCAACAGCACACAAAAGTTAAGTGAGTCTTTTTTTTTTTTCGGCCTCGGTCTTGGTCTCGTCTGGACTTTGCCTTGGTCTTGACTCGGTCTGTCTTGGTCTTAGTCTTGGTCTTGTCTTGGTCTCGATACCGTTTGGTCTTGGTAGTGTCTTGGTCTTGGTTTAGGTGGTCTTGACTACAAGTCTAGTTAAATCCAAAGGGACTTTACCTGATCAACTTCTGGCATTTGGTTTTGTGTCTCAGGTAGCAGTGTGACTGGGTGTAATGATTTAGCATGATTGGAAATTATTGTATTGTTCTTTAGATTTATTTATTCATCTTCAGTAACCACATTATCCTGGTCCTGCATCCACAGCCTCTCCTGGCAACAGTGAGTGTGAGGCCAGGACACCCTGGAAATGATGCCAGTCTAATTTTCCCATGGTGGATAGTTATGGAGTTGTTGCCTCCTGTTGTGTTATTCATTATTTATAAAGGATATTACTTAGTAATGGCAATGAACTGTACAGTAGCTACAGTAATACTATAATAGTTAAGAGTGAATGCAAGTCTGGACCCAGCTGTGAGTTTAAGGGGTTTTAAGTTTAAGTGTGCTCTCATTGTACTGTTCATTCAAATTGAGAATTTGAACAGCACTACAAAATGGCTAATTCACTACACAGTGGACTACATAGTGGACGAGTGAATGTTCCAAACATGATTGGGAAAAAAAAATAATGATTTAAAAATAATCTTAAAAAAAGAATTTACTTACAGTTTTGTAAATAGTGACTCTGCAAGATATATAGTCTTTGAAACATCGCAGACTGTCACTAAAACCTCTTTGACTAATTACACATTGTCTTTAATTATGGAAGAGTGTCAGACTTTATTCTTTTAAAATTCTAGTGCATGGTTAGCATAAAACAAGTCTGCATAGATAGTGCAAAAATCTTTTACACACATCAATGGTAAGGTAAAAAATACATTGTAAAACAGAAAATACACCTCACTTGTGAACAGTTAGATCCAGAGATGGAAAGAAACATACTACATGCACTCTAGTTACAGTATTTGAAACAGGACATGGTTCTCTGTAATGGTTCTTTCTTGAGTATAGACTTAAGTCACCAAGTGCTTCAGCCTCCTCCTCCTCCTCCTCCTCCTCCTTCCCATTTCGGCTATTCCCAACTAGGGGTTGCCACAGCAGATCTTTTTGTCCGATTTGGCAGAGTTTTTACGCCGGATGCCCTTCCTGATGCAACCCTCCCCATTTATCCGGGCTTGGGACCAGCACGCAGGCATACACCAGAGTGTGCACCCCCTCGTGGCTGGGTCTTTGTACAGCACCCGGCCTTCTCTGGATGTCTCCCATCCAAGTACTAACCAGGCCCGCCCCTGCCTAGCTTCCGAGAACAGGCGAGATCGGTCACTCCCAGGGCAGCATGGCTATACACCAAGCGCTTTAGCCTGCAGTAGCAATATCTGAAACAGTGGTAATATATAATCATCACGGCACACTATCAGGTAACTTCATTTTTAAATAAACAGAGTGTGATAATGATCTGCAAATTATGTGAGCCATAACCCACGGAGATATTGGCATTTCACAGCTAAACGTCCAACCTGCAGATACCTGCCTCGGAAAGCCATTAGCCAGCTGAGAGAGCTAGATTAGCTAGCTAGATCATTTGTTTTACAGTACACCTTTAATATAAATATAACATTACCTTTATTTTTACAATGTTGATAAGTGAGATGGTGTTTATTTCAGCATAGTTTACTTGATTAGTTAAAATGTATTGCTCAGTTACTCAGTTCTGGGAAGGTTGCTCAGATCACTTGATAATGTATTTCTCAGATATAGAACATTATCATATTAGTTGTGTCAACTGTAAAAATGTAAAACGCAATTTGAAAAATAATTACTCAAGTAGATGTTCACCATAATCTTTCTTTTTAAAATACTGGCCAGATTTAGTTGCAGTTTATAAAATGACAAACCTGAATCTTTTTCACTGCTAAGGGTGTTTATAGGACCTCAGAATCATTCAAAGAAAACTAAAAGTACCATGTCAATCTATCAAATGTTTATTTGATTCAAATCTATCATTAACCAAGTAGAGCTCCATTAACTGGGCACGGATAATGCATGCAGGCGTTTTACATCTGCTCTGCTCAAAAAGCTAATCATACTAATTGGGCAGCTGTTATTTACATCACCTTGTTTCAGTTTGGGTACAGCCAAGTAGGAATCAGCAACAGCAAAAGTATTTATGAAGGTATAAAGGTGAATTCTGAACAATACTGTGAATTAAGTAGGACTAAAAAGAAATTTAGAAGAGAAATTTCTCTGCAAGAAATTGAACTTAATATAGATTTTCCCTTTGGTGCTATAGATTTTCGAGTTTACTGCATACTTATACTAAAAGGTCATATGGATGACAACAAAATACAGGAAAAGTACTGAAAAGATCCTAAACTCCACATTATCATTAAAAAAAACTCAACACTATCCATTATATATACACTGCCAATCCATTAGGGTTGCAGGGAAGCTG
Organism: Synodontis membranacea; assembly: GCA_025674565.1. Lineage (NCBI taxonomy): Eukaryota > Metazoa > Chordata > Actinopteri > Siluriformes > Mochokidae > Synodontis > Synodontis membranacea. The sequence goes on along the minus strand of JAOVYU010000056.1, from coordinate 22,225,692 downwards.
GAGTCGATCCCAGCTGATATTGCGCGAGAGGCGGGGTACACCCTGGACAGGTTGCCAATCTATCACAGGGCTAACACAGAGACTAACAACCGCTCACACTCACATTCACACCTACTGTATGGGCAATTTAGAGTAGCCAGTCAACCTAATCTGTATGTCTTTGGACTGTGGGAGGAAACCAACGCAGGAACGGGGAGAACATGCAACCTCCACACGGAAAGGTCTGGAGTCTGAACCCAGAACTTTCTTGCTGTGATTCAACAGTGTTAATCACTGCACCACCATGCCACCCAACTCCACAATATCAAGAGTGAAAACAAAAAAAGGCAATAAAAGCAGAGGGAGAACATGTGAAACAGCACACATGTTTAGATCATTCAGGTCAGTCAGTCTCAGTCTTTTACAAGTCATGGCCCAACAGCAGCTCTGCAAAATCTGGGGCTTCGTCCAGTTAATCTAAGGAAGCTTAAACTTGGGCATGAAACATATCTCTTAACTGAAAATTGGTGGTTTGGTTCATGCCAACTAACAAGCTAGCTACAGTACTCACAATGGGGCAAACAATGCTAAGTGAACATTTGTAGGTGGAAAACAAAGGCCTTTTGTTGTCAGTGACAAGCCTTTATAGTCCAGGCAAAGGTCTGTGGGACTGCAGCTGAAATCCAAAGCCCTATAATATGCAGGTATAACACAATAATCAACATTTGCAATAAAAAAGGAATTAATGAAAAGGAGCTGCCCAATAAGATCTTTACAAAATGGAGCCTTTTCAATTTGGCCTGATCTCCACAGTCCTATTCTAAAAAGCAAAGCTATGGCTGTAGAGACCTTAAAGACACATCTCATTCTGCATGTCATTTCATCACCATATTTAAATAAAAAGCACTTATTAAAAGCAGAGAGAAACTTAAAAGTGGCACACTTGACGTAGCCACGTCTTCCCATGTGAACCACACTTCATAAGAAATTTATTTCTGTCTTCAGAGATTTGAACGAATCCTATGTACTTTTCTTTAAAGAAAATGTTTGTGACAGGCTGAGAAACACTGAAGTGTGGATGGTAGGCAGAGGGGGAGAGCTGTTCATAATCATGGTGGTAGTATTGAGCTTAGCTTTTACAGTAAGTCAAGAGACTTGCAGGATTTCAATAGATTCCTTTAACAAACAGCACATTTATCTGTTAAGGTTTTTTCTTTGTTTTGAAAAAATTCAATGCAATCACGTCACTATACAGCGATCAGGCATAACATTATGACCACCCATCTATTATTGTGTTGGTCCATCTTTTGCTGCCAAAACAGCCCTGACCCGTTGAGGCATTCGACTCCACTAGACCCCTGAAGGTGTGCCATGGGATCTGGCTTGGATTGGACTTGTCAACATGGATTGGACTTGTTTGTCCAGCACATCGCACAGATGCTCGATTGGATAGAGATCTGGGGAATTTAGAGGCCAAGTCAAGACATCAAACTCATTTGTGGCAGGGAGCATTATCCTGCTGAAAGAGGCCACAGCCATCAGGAAATACTGTTTCCATGAAAGAGTGTACATGGTCTGCAACAATGCTTAGGCAGGTGGTACATGCCAAACTAACATAAGCATGAATGGCAGGACCCAAGGTTTCACAGCAGAACATTTCCCAAAGCATCACGCTGCCTCTGCCGACTTGCCTTCTTCCCACAGAGCATCCTGGTGCCATGTGTTCCCCAGGTAAGCAACGCCCATGCATCCAGCCATCCACGTGATGTAAAAGAAAAGTGAATAATCAGACCAGGTCACCTTCTTCCATTGCTCTGTAGTCCAGTTCTGATGTGCCCATTGTTGGTACTTTTGGCGGTGGACAGGGATCAGCATGGGCACCCTGACTGGTCTGCAGCTATGCAGCCTCATACGCAACAAACTGTGACAAACTGTGTATTCTGACACTTTTCTATCAGAACCAGCATTAATGTCTTCAGCAATTTGAGCTACAGTAGCTCATCTGTTGGATTGCACCACATGGGCCAGCCTTCGCTCCCCACATGCATCAATGAGCCCTGGCCATCCATGACCCTGTCGCCGGTTCACCACTGTTCCTTCCTTGGACCACTTTTGATAGATACTGACCACTGCAGACTGAGAAGACCCCACAAGAGCTGCAGCTTTGGAGATGCTCTGACCCAGTTGTCTAGCCATGACAATTTGGCCCTTGTCAAACTCATAATCTTGGAGGAAAAAAGGTTCACTTGCTGACTAATATATACCATCCACTAACAAGTGCCATGATGAAGAGATAATCAGTGTTATCCACTTCACGTGTCAGTGGTCATAATGTTATGCCTGAGCAGTGTATTTGCATGCAAAGGTTTTTGTCAGTTCCACTGAATTCACCTGAGCTGTTAATATGCAGCGCCAAGCTCATGAGATTGTTGAATATCTCCATTAACATGATGGTTAATTTACATTACTGTAACAATAAAAGGTTTGCATCCTGTCATAGTACAATAAGCATGTTAGTAAAAATAATTCTGCTTTGACATGTCCATGCCACCCTGCAACTAAAACTTTTTTAAAAAAGTTGCCTTCTTTGGAATTGTAGATTGTCGAATGGAACAGACGAGATCATTCTGCCCTGACAGTTCACATCTGTTTGTAAGCAGCGCCTATCTGTCACTAATGTGAACAGACTTTTGCCCTTAAACAATCCTCATGTGCATTTTTTAAAGTTTTGTACAACAGCAACAAATATCATACTTGTGAAACAATCCATTTTTGCAGTGGTGATCAAATGAATGAAGCGACAGCAAAAGCCTTCAGCTCAAAGACAATTTGCTCTGGAGATCAGCTGCGGCTCTTCACCTCATCAGGTGAGAGGACGAAAAAAGACCTGATGCTTAACCATTTCAGTTTTTGCAGTTATTACTGGCACATCTGTGCTGAGAGATGTGTGGGTGTGGATGAGGAGCCAACAGTGATATGTGCGCAGTGAAGTGTAACATAAAAAAATAGGACTGCTTATATCACAGTGGCATGGCCGTGCTTGAAAGTGGCTTACATGCAACGAAACCAGGTCTGTGTTACATACAGTACTGGCTAAAATAAGAATTGAGCCATATTAACTTTGTAATGTGAATAATTAAATATTGAGAAAAAGTAAACTTGGATTCACCTATGTGAAGCCAATATATAGTGTATCGAATTAGACATTATGCACTATTAATAAGCTGTTATGAAAATTTGGCTTGATTCAGTTTATTAATCCTACTTGTCTGAGACTAGTGACAGACTCATAGACCTGTCTTTTGAACATGCAAAACACTTTTATAACATACTTTATTTATTTTAATGAGCCATTCACATTGGAGTTAACTTACTTCAGGATAAATGGATTCTTCCAAGGCATTAAATAAGATGAAACTTAAAGTAGCCCTGTCGTACTGCATGTAGCGCCAAGCTAGTCTTTGTAGGCTTTTCTTGAGTGTTCCACTTTACAGTCCTCAGTCCTTCTGCATGTCACAACTAAGGACAGAAGCTCACAAATAGGCCTCATTATCTGAGAACTTTCTGGGATATAAAAAGGCTCCTCTTCACTTCACCTGTGAAAGACTTTTTGCCTCTTGCAAGGTCACTACAGAGAGATTTGAGAAAAGCTGGAGAACTAAACCTGAGCATTAAAATCTCCACATTGCACATGAAATAATGTGAGTATATTTGCACACTTCCTAACATCCATAAGGCCACATCAAGTATGTAGTAGCTCAAGCTTGTTTTTCTATTTCATCATATTGTTTAATAACCAAAACAAGCTTTATGGACAGTAACCCATCTTGCTGTCTTTGCAATTTCCTCAGATCCATCAACAGTGCCGGCTGATCCATAGATCTAAAATAAGTTTAGATTTGTAAAACTCAACAAACCTAGTTAATGATATTAGTTCTGATATGTGCACCTCGGCATTAGCACACTTTCTTGTTTCAAAAAAAGCTTAACAGTACGGCTAAAGTTGAGCTGCTGGTCTGTATGCTGGATGACTGTATGTTTTTGTCTCTCGACTGCCTATTACAGGGTTACTCTAAAAATCCACTACATACTTTAATAGCATAAGTCAAGCATGATAGCCTCTCAACTTAATTTTAATCTTAAGGCTTTATTGCGTGATTATCCATATATTTGTCCTGCTGCACTAAAATATATGATTACAAGCTGCTTCTGTAATATGCCGAACATATTCCAATCATGTTGTTTGGCTTGACTGGCAGAGAGGACTGTATAGTTATACCAATGAATTATTACATTTCATTAAATTTGGAATCACTGAGTTGTTCTTTAGAGATTTAATCAGGGCTTGTGTTTACATAGTGGGAAAACATAAGAACTTGTACAAAATGTTAATGCAACCCTCCACTGAATTTAAAATTCTGTCTACAGCCACTAATGAAGGTCTGCCAATTAAAAGCAAGTCATGAATGTGAGCATGCTCTAAGCACACGCACAAACACACACACACGCGCACGCACACATACGCACACATACGCACACACAAGGAATTAATTACATGTTGGTGTTGATCATGTTTGTAATTTACAATGGATAAAAAATTAATACACACCCTTGCAAATGTTTTTTTTGTGTGTGTGAGGTTCTTTAAACTTCATGGGTTTAAATAAGACTTGTTTTCCCTGATCCAAATTGCATACCATATGGAAAAAAAAGAGCATTTAAAATAAAGAACAAGATGTTTCTTATTTCTTAGTATACACGTCCCAGAGTAAATACTTGCTAGAGGCACCTTTGGCAGAAACTACAGCTACCAGGCCTTTTAGGTAGCTCTCCACAAAGTTGACGCCTAGATTTGGAGATTATCTCCCATGCTTTTGTTCAAGCTGAGAGAGGTTAGTTGGTTTTCTCTGATGGATAGCAAGCTTCAAATGATTCCACAGATTATCAATTGCCATTACGAGAGGGCTTTGACTAGGCAACCCCAGAACATCCATCCTTGGCTGCATCGATCCTCCACTCAGTCTTGACAAGTTCCCCCAGTCCCTGCAGGTAAGAAACATGCCCTCGATATTATGCTTCCATCATCATGCTTCACAACCAGGATGGTGCTTTGATGATATACTGTGCTGGCGTTCAGGACAAAATGTTCTACTTTAGTTTCATCTGACCACAAAACCTTCAGTTTGTTGCAGCATCCTACTGGTGTTTTTGTGCAAACATTACATGACAGTCATTCGCCATAAAATCCTATAAGTCTTTCAAAGTTGCGATTTGGTTGCTGGATGATTCTCTGAGCAAGTGCCATCTTTCCTGGTCATCTAGTTTTGATGGATGGCCACCAGTTCATGAATCACAGATGTGCTATTAGCACATCTGTAATCCTATATCCAGAGCAAATACAGGTAAAAATTTAATTATATCCTACATTTAAGCCATGAGTATAATAAGTCCTCCCAAAGTTCAAAGCAAATGCCTGCCACTAGACCTTAGCTACTTTACCGGCTGGTTAAATAATTAGTCACAGTATTCTGTCGATAGATATTTATTATCCAGATGTTGACAGAAATCAATCTTGATAAACAAGCTTTATGCATGAGGCAGCAAATGCAGCCATGACTCACTTGCCTCACACATTCATTTAGTCATTGTTCAGTAATTGGCCATTTTTTATTCAGTACATGATATGAAATATTTGTTTAGCTGGGCTCGACAAGTTTGTTCCTCTGACCCTGCAAGTGGTCAGGCTTGGTTTGTTTTATTGTTGTTTATGGTTGTTTAGTTTTCTACTCTTGTTTCTTCTGTAGACTTCAAGCTTACGTGAGGTCATGGGGTACATTTTTCATTAATCGAATTGCAACGAGAAACACCAAGTGGGAGCACAAAGATTTGGGATGGCCAAATAACATGTCCATAGAGAAGCACAGATTCAGTATTAGATAGAATTTGAAACATGGGCTTTGTGTCTAAATCATATTGGAACTGATGGATGCTGTGTTGCAACACTCTGACCCAAATTCCTCAGAGAGCAACTACGTGGCTGCGAGCTGCCACAAACACCAACCAACTCAGCCCCAACTGCATCCAGTGACAATACCTTATTAGTAATCACCTGGTTTACATACACCTTTTAAATATGGTAATTGATATACTGTGCTGTATAATAATCACTGTCAAAATCAAGTGGTATATTTGCAATCCAATTGCCAGCAGATGTTTACTGAGAGGAGCATAAAAGCTGTTCAAAACCCTGCCAGTATCAGAAGGTTTCCAGATTTTACGTGCAAACGAAGTGCCACCTGGTGGTCCCTTATATGATAAGCTACCAGGCAAGGTTATTTAAAATAGAGATAAATGTGAAATAGTGCAATGCTTGACAATATTCAACACATCTACTTGACATAATTTGTTAGGCAAAAATTGCCTGATAAAGTTATGAAGAGAGTACAGGTAGCGTACATGTGTTACATCCAGTGATGTTCTTAAATTAAGGGCCTGACACTTCTAATTCAATAGCACTTTTAACCATAGACATTATAACAAAGCAGATCTACAGAACACCAGATTTAGCTCCCTAATGAGCAAGTCAGAAGCTACAGTGACGACACTTAGAGACAACACATCCTCTTCTGGGTGACACCGGATTGCGGGATTATAAATGATTACAGCATACAGTTCGAGAAGAGTAAAGACAAACAGTACCAAGACGTGCATGAATGGATCAGTATGAACATATTATGAAAAGGAGTCTTGGGATGAACACAGGACAGTCATTATGATTACAGCAGCAGTTCTTACTTAGAAGCCTACAGTATCAAGTATTCAATGAGATTGTCCACTGAAGCAAGGATGAGACCTGGGCACAAACTATGTAGGGAAATATAAATCTTAAGGCTATCCATGTGAGAACATCCACATCAGCATAACATGAGTCACAAGTGCAGATAGCTCCAAGCAGAAGCATAAATACCTGCAATTTGAAGGCTATACTCCACAATTACATAACAAATAAACCTACCATTATATCATATAGCGAATATGAGAGTTTTCTAAGGTATAATTCTGAGTCAGTACGCCTGTTTGTGTGTGTGTGTGTGTGTGTGTGTATACTGTTCACACAGTCATCATGGACATAAACAAATAAAACAAATACAAGAAAGAGTTTGAATTTACTTTGGGTTTTCAGAAATCAACACTTGACAAATTTTATCTTGTATTTCTTGTATACACCAAATTCTTGTTTTCTACTAAAAATGTATGTTGTACAATCATTCTTCAATCAAATAAACAATAAAAAAGCCCAATATTGCCATGACATTCATATATATATATATAAAAGCAGTCATCCTGGTAGAGCAGACCCAGGCATCTCAGCTAATTGCAAATACTTACAGGGCAGTCTTGTGCTGATTGCTCTGTCATGGCAAACAGCTGTCTCATTCCTGCAGGTCGGTGCCCATCTTGACTCCTTAGATTAATGAGACTGAGCCAAGAGGGAGCGATGACCAAGCATTTCATTAGGCTCTAACGACAGAAGCACATCCGGCATAGCCATACAGCTTTGCTCCCTCTAGACTAATAATGACATCCACTTTGCTACAGACCACACAGGCCTAAAAGTGTTCAACTCTAACAGTTCAGAGGATGCATGGGAGTGCTCTGTAGCTACCTTTTAGATACAAACTATTTAATACACTTAGTGCACATGAGCTATTTTTCAAATTAGAAAGTGCTGTTCCATAAACATAATGGCAAGATCTAGGATTTATTGATTAGGGGGAATTCTGAAAATCAAATACACAGAACGGGAACAAAAATCATCAAAGGAATTTGTTCCAAATAACAAATGAAGGTGCATAAATTATTATTAAGACATAAAGCTATGTCAGTTACAACATACCTGTATAATATAACTATAGCCATACACAGTACCGGTATATGAAAAACATTTGTCTGAAAATACAAATCATTTAGTCTAGAGTACTGATTAACAAAACACTACTTCACCAGTATAAACTATATCAATATATAAATTTTTATAATGCTTACACCTCAAACATAAAGCTATACTTATTACTCTTTGGCCTTATTTAGATAGTAAAGATATACAGGTGATTACATGTTCTCAGATTCATCACAATCACCAGCTGAATTGGAATGAAATGTTTTAGTACATTTTTTTTTCACACCTTTGCTGCATCTGCCAGCAAAGCTTTTATTTTCTTGAGCTTTCTTCGCCATTCCAATTTTTTTCTTTCTTTCTTTTTTTTTTTTTTTTTTTTTACAACATTTTGGATGAGTTTTCTGTCCCCTAGCGAGCGCTGTTTATTTTTTCTTCCACAAAAATAAATACAATACTGTATGACTAACACTGTCACTGCACATAAAAGCTGTACCTGGACCAGTAAACTTCACTACGCTCTAGTAAATTACAATGATATCCTGGAATTTGCGGTATTATTTGCAATAATATTGTCTAGCGCATAGAACAATATGTATCAGTCGAACAAGACTACGGTGGTTAGATTTCTTTAAATTTTATATAACAAAAAAAGCAATTAGAAACAATAAAAAAAGGTTGCCTCATCATCATCTAAACCTGAACATTCATATCTTCTCGTATGACAGGAGTTGCACAAATTGTTGCGACTTTGCAAGTCTGAGACCACTTTATTTTTGTTATACCTTTATATATTTCAATATTTCAGCACCTAAAAGCTGAGGCAACAGGGAAAAGTAACAGCAAAAGGAAGGGAATGAATTAGGCGTTGTTATAAAGCCCTACAAATCTAGAAAAAGCGGTTTGTAGAGCTCATGGGTTTATCTGTTTCAGGGATGATTACAGTATATTGCTCTTTGTGTCAAACTCTGTACCTTGTAAGTCCTGTGGATATACAAATGGCATTCCAGCACACTGAGCAAACGTATAAATCCCAAACAAATACCTCCCTCTGAGCTGGACAGGTGGAAGAAAAAGAAAGACTATATGAACCGTGTGATGCATGAGAAGAAATGAGCCGATGGCCCTTGCAGGTCATCCACCCCTCCGCGGAGCATTAGGAAAGGAATGTGAGAGGAGTGATTGACTGCACTGGGTATGGCTGTGGCTCACAGGTGCCTTTGACAGATGGAGTGAATATGTTGTATGCAGCAGGAGAGCTCTTAAATCGATGAAGATGCATATGGTGCACGATGGTGAAAGAAGGCCATTCTGAATACACTTGTAAATCTGGCTGTATAAAGCATTTGCAACTGTACTATATAATATATAAATAACTTTTGCAGATCAAAACTTTTGCTTTTTTTATGCATTATGAAAGATTTTTTTAACGTGCCTCGGGGGAGAAGAAAAGCATTGTGACTTTACTTGCTACTATATGTCATTGCACATTGTAGAAATGTACAGAATATAATATGATTCTAAAAACAAGGTCACAGAGCTACAGCAATGTCCACATTTGTGCCATCTGTTCCCACAGGCAATATCACTGGGGACGTTCGTGTGACGTCACTATCCCGTTGACCATATAACCCGTTCAAAACCATTCCAGTTTATTAACTTAGAACAAAACAAGCCATCTATAGCAAGAATGGTGGTGAACTGTTCTGTTTTTGGTTGTTCAAACAGAAGACAATAAGAGTGAGCTTGAATAATTTAGTTTTCCTGCAGTAATTACAAATCAGGGCAAAGAATGCAACAACATCAGTGCTGATGGATGCTGGCTATCACTTGCCAGAATGAGCCAGGATTTTATAAACAAGAACCTGAACCTGTTTGGGTCTGCTCAGCTTATTCTGCATGCAGTCGAACAAAATAAAAAAAGGGGTTATAAGATCTAAATCATCAATATTTATGTCCTAAAACCTTCAAGTACTTGAGGGAATCATATCCGAAAATCCAAAATGACCCAGTATGGGTTTTTTGGACAAAGGGGCGTGGCACACTGTTAGAACAAAATAAAAGTGCTATTAATATCCTAAAAACTGTTTAAATAAATAAATAATTTAAAAAACAAAACACAACAAACAAAAAAAAAAGCCTTAATTGCATTTTATTCTGTTCTAACAGTGTGCCAGGCCCCTTTGGCTATGGGTGTCAAATTAATGAATGTCTGAGAAACCCATCGCTCTAAATTCTACTAATACATGATTACAAGCGACATTAGATATCAACTGCATAACTTTTGCAGTTATTTTTGTCATTATATTCATCTCAACTGCATCAGCTTTAGGATGAGTTACAAGTTAGCGTTCCGATTTATAACTGCCAGTTAGATTGAGACAATTACATATACTGGTATGTTATTTGTAAAAGCTGTCACACCAGGGGAAAACATGGAATTCAACTGACAAATGAAAGCACCTTCAACAAAAGCTTATCTCACTAGCTAGCAAGCTAATTTTGGCCGGTCAGCTCGCTCCGTTGGCTGTCTTCTGATCTGTCGGCCATCTGTTTGTACATTACATACCTGATCCCCACCTCCTTGGGCTAACTGTGCTTGTTCTTCAGGATCGGAGCACAGTACAAATCCAGCAGAGCAAGCCAGGATTTACATTATCCAGCAAGCCTAAACATCTCTCGTAGTATACTCCCAATCCATAGTACTGCTGGTTAGCCAGCTTTCAGGGTACAATTTTATTACTTTGCTATTGAATAATTTTTTTGTAGCTTACTATAGTCAGCTAGTTCAGTAACATTGCCTCTGTGATATATAGAGAGCATCAGTAAGCACTCACGATGTATATAAAAGCTTATATTTGGTATATTGCAGTTCGGACACATAGGATTATTGCTCTTAACAAAACTGACTTTTTAAAAAATATATTACATGGCATGTCCCAATGACAACATGCTTAATTAAAGTTGAAAGTCAACCTAATCTGGCATGTCATGAAGTAGCTTCCTCTGAAGGTGTAGCCTGGCATGTCACTAGCCTTGCTTTGCCTAATCCCTGCATATTCCTGGATAGGCTTCTAATATGCTACAGTATAACAGCTTGTATTTGTTGCAAATCTTCCTTCCAAATGTAAATGATAGGCAATTCACTGCCAAAAAGTTACAATCTGATGAACCATCTGCGAAATGAAGCTTCTTTCTACAACAGACCCTTTCTTAATTTAATGAATGCTCTGAAATGACTAATGAAGTACAAATTAAACATAAGCAAATTGTATACTGAACGTTACACCTACCCTGAAGGTGTTTACTGATTTTTCTATAAAGGCATCAAGCTAACGGTTCCAACTGCAAGTCAAATCACAGGTTTACATTAACGTCCTCAGACTAAAACGCTAGACTTTTTATAATAACAGCTAATTCACCATGGCTTGTATAGCGAACACAACACATACTCTAAGACTAATAAAAAGCATGATATTATTTAACACAGAAAAGTGTATAACCATTGATATGGTGCTATCTGTAAGGAGATATTTCTTTAACATTTATGGAATAAGATTTCTGTATCATTGTTTTGTTTCGGTAAGTGAGTCATCAGGACAGAGGACTTTTTTGTCATATTAACTTCAAGAGGGAGAGGGAAAACAAAAAAAAGGAAGAACTGTTCATACCTGATGTAAGATAAATTATAACTCTTTATGCAGATGTTCCACAACATAATAGCTCGCTATAAACTGATAAAAAAAAAAAAAAGCATTGTGTTGTTTTCTTTAATTGATGTCATTAATGGTAGATTACTATAGTAACATTTTGTGCCAGACAACATTATACCACCACACTGGTTATTTTCCTATAACATGCCCCATTATCTTGTATTCTTAATGAACTGTATATTAACTATATGATTAAACACAAGAGGACAGTTTGATGATGGAGCACATGATGTCGAGTGAAAGTCATCGGTGGTAATATTTTGTTCAAAAGCAATATTTCACTCTTTCCCTACTGCCAGATATGCAGTGCTAAATAACCTCTGCATGTGGGTGGATCGGAGAAGGATCACTTCACACTTGTTCCAGAGTGATGAGCCTCACATGCTCCTCCGTGATGATGACCAGCTGATTGCACAGCCTTCTCTACTTTCATCTGAAATTCACAACTTCAACAACGTCTGCCAAATCTAGCTCAATCCACTCTCGTACCTTTACTAATCCCAGTTCTTAACTATTCAGGAAATGTGTTTAACCTCTCAAGCAGAAGAGTCCAAGTTCGAAAGGAACGTTTCATTTGTTGAGCTGTCTCCTGAAAAATTAATAACCAGCTCATTTTGTGATGAAATTAAGCCGAGCTTACTGTCCTTGCCAAGGTTGTAACACTAATTACAGTCATTTCATTGAGGTAAACTGCTGACTGTGTAATTATGCTGCCATATCTTACCTCCAGAGCAAAATAAGCATAGGGTTCACTGCAATGTCTTTCACGTGGCATTCTCTTTTACGCACCTACAGTAAAAAAAAAAAAAAAAGAAGAAGAATTTTAAAGAGAGGAATGTTACCAAGATGAAACACTAGGTGGAGTCCATTACCACATTTAGGTGGCCTGACTTATTTTGCACTGCTGTAACTGTATCACATTTTATATATTTCCATCACTCTTCCAAATTTCCATATAATATTTATCACGATATGACAACACGTAGATTGTTTTTAATACACACAGTGGCGCTATTACACACTGAGTCAAGAAAGTGTGCAGGAGTAATTAAACACAATTTTGTAGAACTTTAACACCAGGTGGCCGTCTTTCCCAGAAATTTAAATACAGTCTGCTAAAAAAAAAAAACACTCATACAAAATTGCAATCATCTATTAATCATTCATTTATTTGTTCATTTTCAGTAGAGACCTTATCATGGTCAAGCGGATCTGGAGGGTTTTTGGAGGTTTTTTTGGACATTAGGCCAATCCATTGCAGGGCACCATGCTCTCACACACAGACACACACACACACACACAGAGAGACACACATACAAACACACACTCACAACTAGGAGAAATTAAGAGTAGCCAAACCATCCAGAATTTATCTTTTTTTTTTTTTTTGGGAAGTGGAGAACGGCCATTGGAAACTCTGTACTCTTGTATCCTGAGTGCAAGATAGAACCATGGACACTGGATCTGTGAGACAGAAACACTACCTGCTGTGTCAATGTGCCACTCAATACCATTAATTATTTTTGTAGTCTATTTATAGCGGAAGATACTATGTTTGGAAGATATATGCCAAATTGTTCTATAAGTTTCTCACCATTCATTAATATTAAGATCACACTGGTCCTCTTTTCAGATAAAAGTAAATTTTGCTTTTCATTTGGAAATCAAGGACCTAGAGTCTGGAGAAAGAGTGGAGAAACACAGAAGTGATACAGATGAGCTTAAGGCTGGTATCATGCAACCTGATCTTCAATGACACTTCAGCCACAAGCTGATCTCCTTCGTGCCGTGCCACGCCACAGCGATGCAGTAACTCGTGGTAAAGGAGCCCCAACCAAGCATTTACTGTACAATTCCAATAAGTTGGGATGCTGATTTAAATGTAAATAAAAACAGAATGCAATGATTTGCAAATTTCATACAATACATTTTATTCACAACAGAAAACATATCAAATGTTGAAAGTGACTAATTAGGTTAATTGGCAACAGGTCAACAACATGACTGGGTAATAAAAGAGAGGCATTCTAGAGAGGCAGGGTCTCTCAGAAGTAAAGAGGGGCAGAGGTTCTCCAGCAAAAAATTTCTCCTACAAAGTGTGGATCATTTTTAGAATAATGTTCCTCAACGTAAAATCATGAACACTCTGAATATCTCATCATCTACAGTACATAACGTCATCAAAAGATTCAGAGAATCTGAAGAAATCTCCGAAAAAATCAATACTGGATGCCCGTGATCTTCGGGTCCTCAGGCAGCACTGCATTAAAAACAGGCATGTTTTAGCACCATGTTTTTTTTATTAGTCTTAGAGTACGTGTTGTAGTCATGGAAATCACTGCATGGACTTAGGAACACTTCCAGAAATCACTGACTGATCCCAGTTTGCCGTGTAATCCACAAACACCAGTTAAAGCTCTATCATGCAAAGTAGAAGCCATATGTAAACATCATCCGGAAATGCTGCTGTCTTCTCTGCTGGGCCAAAGCTCATTTAAAACGGACTGTAGTGGATCAAAATTTGAAATTCTTTCAATAAAGCATGGATGCTGTGTCCTCGGGACTAAGGAGGAGAGGGACCATTCGGCTCATTATCAGCACACAGTTTAAAAGCCTGCATCTCTGATGGTATGGGTGTGCATCAGTGCCTATGGAATTAGCAGCTTGCACATCTGGAAAGGCATCAATGCTGAAAGATACAGACTTTTTTTTAGAGCAACATATGATCCCATCCAGATGTTGTCTTTTTCAATTGAATCCTTGCATATTTCAGCAAGACAATGTTAAACCACATACTGCATCTATTACAACAGCATGATTTCATAGTAGGAGAGTCTGGATGCTAAACTGGATGGCCTGCAGTCCAGACCTTTCACCTACTGAAAACACAAAATACAACAGAATACCCAGGACAGACAAGAATAGGACAAATTTTCCTCTCCAAAAAGTCCAGCATCTGGCCTCCTCAGTTCCCAGATGTTCACAGACTGTTGTTAGAAGAAGAAGGGATGGTACATGGTGGTACCATTTTTGAGACATGTTGCTGCTATCAAAATCGTATTCTTTTCTTAAAGTAGAGTGTTTTCTCAATTTAAACATCTAATATGTTTTCTGTGTTCTATTGTGAATAAAATATGGGTTTATGAGATTTGCAAATCATTGCATTCTGCTTTTATTTACATCTAACACAGCGTCCCAATGTTTTTGGAATTGGGGTTGTATAAATGAACATGCTT